>JBCNJP010010754.1:0-20369 GCA_039602395.1 Deinandra increscens subsp. villosa
CACCCTTTTTTTGTGAGAACTGCGTAAACAAATCTTAAAACCTACATAACTTTTTCATACGTTAATATTTTTTTTAAAAATTTGCACCAAAAGTCTTAAAATTATATTATCTTTAATCCTATAAAAGTTTTAAAAAACTCAACGCTTTTTTAATTTTTTTAAATATTTTTTTTGTGTGGTGCACATGTGCATCACAAAAAAAAACTCATACTTTTAGTATGAGTTAATATTTTTTTTTCTTAGTCGCACCATATGTCATATATTTTCATCATTTTTTTGCGTTTTTATTGAATGATGCACATGTGCATCATACCAAAAAAAACGCTCATACATGTGATATACATTAATAGTTTAAAAAGAAATTGCACCCTAAATCTTATAGTTGTGTTATCTTTAGATTTAAAGAAAAAAATAGCATTTTATAACTTTTTTTAATTATATGATGCACATGTGCATCACACGGGAAAAAAAAAGTTCAGTTTTATTTTTAATATTTTGCACCAGATTTATAGATAACGTAATTCTAAGACTTTTGGCGCAAATTTTATGAAAAATCGTTAACGTATGAAAAAGTTACGTGAGTTTTAATATGTGTTTTCGCAGTTTTCACAAAAAGATGTGTTTTCGCAGGATCCTAACCCTATATATATATATATATATATATATATATATAAATGGGTTTTCACACGATCCTAATCCTATATATATATATATATATATATATATATATATATATATATATATATACTAGCCGTGTACCCGCGCGTTGCGGCGGCGACAGTGTATAGTGTGTTATTCGTCTTTTGTTCGCGTGTTCGACGACGACGACAAATAGAAGGCGATATTCGCTCTATTAGTGCAATGCAGAGCGACAACAATTTATAATGCGATACATGCACGTTTGGGCAACTCGCACGATGCGGTGGTAACAAACTACAATCGTGTATGATGAGATCATGATGTAATGTTGATCGTGATTTACCGGGTTAGTCAACTATGTAGTTTTTTTTAATACTTATATGTAATGTATATCAAGCCCTAGAATTACATTAATATTTATTATGTCATTTTTAGCCCTGAAGTTTGAGTCAAATTGAGTTTATATCAAAGTGTAAAAGAACCTGATTGTAAATTTTAAAAGATTCAAATCTAAAGTTGAGGCATGAGTTATTCAATTAGGCGGCATCTTATTGTTCACGATAGCCATCAAGGTCTTTCTTATCTCAAAGTTATTTGTAGAACCAAATACGACACGTTTGGATATAACACATCAAAATTATAAGTTCTTAAACAGATAAGAAAAATGAAACTATGGTGCCTTTTAAATAAGCATAATATCATATAACACCACCAATTTCTTGTCTTGCTAACTTGAACTAATTAAATCCATCAAAATCATGGCTCACAAAGAACCAATTTACAAAAAAAATAAATAAATGAACATTATCACCGCAGATAGCGAGAACTTGAAAGCCAAAATCCAAACATGATCAAGCTCGGAAAATGTACCAAGCAATGTGTTTCCGGAAAGGCATCGTTCACAAAGATCAGCTCTTACTTCTTTCCAAAAAACGGAAACCTGTAATTTACCATATAATAGAAGACAGATTGTTTTTATTATAATCAACAATAAATTACAACAGGTTGGATGTTTTCCTTAAGCGTAGATCAATTGCACATAATTTAGTACAAAGTAACTTCAATCAGCGAGATGGATGCAACAAAATTAACCAAATTAGAAAAATTAGAAAAAGAGACTCACATAAGATGATATCAATAATGTGATTTAAGAAGAACAAATAGCAAGAAAAGAAAAATTAGAGGGAAAGTAACTTGTTAAAGTTCATCAAATTTCAGCTTTCAATAGTAGATGGAGTATTCATTCAATAATAAACATAATAATTCAGAACAAAAAGGATGTTCATTCAACAATATAAGAAGTGTCCTGATGATTGAGATCATATATAAATAAAGCTGACCCATTGACTGCAATATATTCAGATAATGCTGATGTGTTTCGGCTGTCCAGATGATTTAGAAAGTCAAATGTGACAAGTCAAAACAACAGCTAGGGTATTTTAGACATGAAAAGAACAATCCTACATTTGAATGCATATCTATAGCATATTTGAAGGAAAACAGCTCACCAGCAGTACCCCAAACTCGACGATGCTGGAAGTTTTCACAAACCATACTATTTTGGGATTCATTGAGATTAAATCCACCATCTTCAACCCCTATGAACACCAATTTCCAAATCAGGGTTGATCACCTGATCTCTATGCATGTTGTAGAGCTTCATTCTAGTTGTAGGTTTGTAATTGAATATGTTCAAAATCTGAAACAAAATATTCAAGCAAAACATTATTATTTTGATATTAATTAGCTGCATTTAAAAAGCCTACTAGGACGTTTAGTACAAAAGAAAAAGAATCAACGTTCTCGACCCCATCATCAAATAAAAACTTCATTGGTAGAAGAAACTTTTTCATAGAAAGGATATAAATTTACCACCACCAGATCAAATGTGCCTACAATAATCTCATATAGAAAGATAATTATTGTTTAACAGTTGCTTAAATGTGAATACATTGCATTGAGATCATTAAACCAGAATATCAACTATGTATCCATGTGATGGTCTCGGTCTCTTCTGGCAAGAATACCTCTATGTACATTTGGATGTAAAGTTTTTACATGACAGTCATGCTGCAAAAGATGATAAAGTAATTAACTTCTAAAGCTTACATGTTAACCAATGAAACGTATATTTCTAATGCTTTGGCGAACTCCGATTAATATGTAATCTTGATTATTAAAATGAATATAGTGAGTACCAACACCCTATTATCATTCTACCCATTGTACTTCCACGGCTTCTCAGTAGTCCTGGTACAATGTTAAGAAGATAGCATAAACCGTTGCCCTAAATTAAAGATATATAATAGAGTTTCCCTGCATTTAATCACAATTCAAGAAAATTGAAAAAAACCCTAAAACTTACCAATACACAGTTCCTGAAGTGTAGTCCTGAAGCCATTCCATCAACTTGTATGCAACCAGATTTCACAGCAGCGTCCTACATTTCTTATGAGTTTGAATCAACCAAAATGAACCAATTAGTAAAGACCCATACATGTTAGACTGAAATCACAGATCTAAGCACGAAATTCTCCAATACAAAAGTCGATTAACGAAACTGAAGCACAAAATCCCCCAAAAACTAACTCAGTCACATACAACACTGTCCATATCACTTTTATTAACTATAACTAAGGAACAACGCAGCTAAAATTCCAAAGAGATTAACATAAAAACCAACAGGAGACTGGATCAACAGAAAAACAACAGTTAAAAATCAGTAACGAAACATAAAAATACGAAGTTAAAAGACTATATATCATGAACACACAAATTAAAGACACCTTTCTCTTGCTATCCGTTTATATCCTCAAAAAGACCAAATTTTGGGTCTAAAAAAACATTAAATCAAATCAATATTCATCATCTAAACACATTATATCTAGGATAATACACATTCTTATTTGAGTTTTAGTTATGTCTTCAGAAACTATAATTTCATGTTCTAAAACTCTTATAGAGAGATCTCCAGTCAAATGTAGACTGTTTGCTAACTGATAGTGATGACAATTTCTACTTGCTTACTTAAAAATAGACCAATTTTGAAACTTAATTATATTTAATCTAAGTGCTTGGAATCAAATTGCTCTAAGTGCGTTAATTGCAGCCCATCTCACACATGGGTGAGGGTCTTGGAATGAAATTAGAACCTGTGAGTTCCGATCCCCTATCAAAAAAATTATAAAGTCAAATCTTATCACCCAAAACAAACACCAAAACATATGAACATTCAAGGATATAGGTTCTAACCAACCTCGAGGATATAGGTTCTAACCAACACATTGCAGAAGCCCAAAGTAGATACATTAATTTCGTTGCAATGTGTTCGTGATGCATCAGATTTCATCAAAACTCCAAGCAACAAAGAAGCGGAGCTACAATCCTGGGCAACCTACACATCAATGGAAATATTTGTAAAAGTAAGTATATCAATATCAACTCTCTAATCGTCCTTATACCCTAGGCAGCAACTAATGAAAAAGAGCACCACATACAAAAATTTAAACATAGAAATAAGCAAAAAGAACGTTATTATAGGATTACATAGTAAAGTGAGCAATATTCATAAACCAAAATTTTCTTTGATTGAGGTATCTGCAATTATAAGATCAAGAAAACTTAAAGAAACAGTTATCACACTATTGAAACATGAATACCTGTGTGTTTTTGCTTCTCCGGTAAAATCATTTACAGATCTGAAGCTTAAAGTTTAACCTGTCAACTAAAATTAAATAGCTAAAGCTTAACCTGTCAAACAGCTAAAAAACGAAACATCAAGATTTAGAGACCTGGAAATTGTAATATCACAGAAGATTGACAAATCAAAGATTCAAAGAGCAATGAGTGAGTATGCAGATTTACAGATCTGAAAATTTGAGTAATTAATAGATTTACACGTCTAAATCGGAAAATACGCACCAATCAGCGAGGCTCAGACATCCGTCCCCAGATAATAACTCACCGATTTCCTTTTTGACACCTTCGTCGTTTCCAAATCCTAGCCCAATCGGTGAGGCTCAGATATCCGTCTCCAGAACGTCCAATCAAAGAGCACACCCGTCTCCATCAAATGTAGAAATCGCTGGTTGGTATGCGTGCTTTGTCTAGGGTTTTTGAAGCTGATGAGGAGGTGTCTCCAACCCGTCTGGTTCAAATGAAGAGAGAGTAGATCTGAACTTCTGCCGATCTGCTGTGACCCACCCTACTCTCCATCGACCATCTACTTCCTTCAATAGCTCAGCTGCTGTCAGCGGAACCCGTAGATTTTCTTTCATGGCGGCTACGATCGTAGGTGTTTGAACTGCAATGACGGCGGCGAACGTGGTGGTGGTGAGCGGTGCTCTGAAATTTTCAGAGAGACAAATGGCCACGGACGATAGAAGAAGCGTAATCAGTGGAGCAGGAACCAGCGATTGAGTTTGGATGCCTCAAAAATGCATAATCTAGGGTTTAAAATCGGAACCCCTAAGATACATAAGAGATGGAAACAACCAATTAGGACCGATTGAGTTTGGGATGCCTCAAAGATGCGTAATCTAGGATTAGAACATAGAGGAGCAGAATTACCTGAAATTGCATAAACCATGGATGATGAATTGCATAAACCCTGGAAGATGAATCTCTAATTTCAAATGGAGAGATGGTCCGGGATTTATAGCTGCGCAGAATACGTAACGATCCTCAATCTTGACCTTCCAATAAGTAATCATCATGTTTCAACGGAGATGATGAGGCAGGAGGAAGGGTGGAGCAGCGATGGCCAATGAAAGAGAGGAGAGAGGGTGGAGCAGCGTACAAGAAGGCGGCGTCTGGTGAATTGGCGTGTGCAAGGAGTAAATGCAGTTTTTGTGTGTGCAGGAAAAGCGTGGTTCAAGAAAGTTTTGTGGTTAATTCCCATTTTAACCTAATGTTTAGCCGATGAGAAAATGAAGCTTTAATTAAGATGCTTAAAACACTTGTACATAGTGCATGAAATTTTATACGCGTTCTAAAATTAAGGAATTTAATGACAAAAATGCCCCCATGAACCAATATGTATTATATAGTAGTATAGATATATATATACATATGAAATTCTTCATAAAATTTATATTACACGATTGTACCTAATATATCATTACCAATTTTTTTGCTAAATTCATTGAGAATGTAGATAGAAAAAAAATCTATGTTACTACCTATTACACTATCAACTCAACACCAATTCATTTGATAAACTCACACGACTATACATAATAGACCACTAAATCATATTTTAAATTTGTTACGTTTTAATAAGAAAAAAAGACAAAAAAAAACTAATTAATATTCATGAAAGGTGACATCCACCAAGATTGCCACGTGGGCGAATCACCATTGGATCTCCAAATTACTATTTGATGTAGTGGCTAAGCTCATTGAGATGAATATATATAAATATAAATAAAAATCTGTAATTTTATAAATTTTAACAACTTAAATTTGAATTTTAATCTAATTAAATTTGAATATGAAATTAAAGATTTTAATGACAATATACATATCTATATATCACTAAAAGTTGAGCAATGGCACAATTGTGACACCATAATGAATGCTAAATCATAAATACGGTGTACTTGAAACCAAGCATTCGGTACTACACTCTTAAGCATCGTCTTTAATCAAGATCATGATACATGATCATGCATCATCATGATGGTTAAATTTGAGTTAATGGAGATGATTAAATTTGATAATAAAGAAAACCATTCGAATTCTATAATGTTTGTTAATTGTTCATAATGTGTATGTTAAATGACAATCTTTGGAATTCTTGCAACTCATGGAAATGAATTCATCTTATTTAATTTTTAGCTTCTACATGGTTCTAATGATGTATATAAATCCATGTAGAATTGGCTGTCAACCCCCCCCCCCCCTCCCGCCCCTTCCTCCGCCTCCTCACCCGTCGGACCTCCTACGTCGTGTAAGTTCATTTTTATTACGTGCTTTGGTTTATGCAATTTAAATGTTAATATACCTATGGTTGGATCCGATGGGAAGAAAATGTACCACCGGAGGCTGTCTCCCTATGCTTAGTTCCGGTGGGAAAAAAATGTACCACCGGATACTCGCAAAATACCAACTTTATTACATATGATCCGAATATTACATTTTCTATTACATGTTTACCTATTGATTTTCTTTATTTTCTTTCTTCTGCCCAAGTTCTTTCGTTGGTTGTAGTTACCCAATATGGCCTTGATTGTCGTACGCTACAGGTTTCGACGGGTGCATTGGCATGTCTTCGTTTTTGCCAACGGGGCCACTGTATGGATTCTCACTATTGTTGTTACTTTGGTTCGAACCCCTTCTCCGGTGACTAGAATTGTCGGTAGTTTTTTCCCGGCTTCCAATGTAATGCATAGTGCTCGGGCATAACAATGAATATAAAGAAACAATTAATAAATTGGTTAAGTAAGACACCGGTTATGATTATGACATTTGGATTGAAGCGTTAAATTAATATTATGGTATTGCTTGAATAGATGGAAAAATACTAAACGACTTAATATTAAAAGGTTTGGACCACAATTGAAATTAAATTATACGCGGATCATGAATGACCCGACCCGTTGTCTGTGTTTACGTTATTAGTGGGTTGGGCTATTCTGACTTCATCAACGATTCTTTTTACATCATGAATTGGTTTATGACCCGGTGTATTTCAGGGAATTGTATTATAACCCGCTTATTGATTTTCCTTTATCGTCCCTTTGGATTAAAAGTAAAATTATGTCTTACAATTGATGCTTGAAGTTATTTAAAAGTATATAATCGGTTTAACCCACATATCACAGCCAGAAAATCGATAGATTTGAAAAGGCATAGATAGTATCGGCAAAATATATTTGTTGAATAACACAGAATCTTCAAACCAACACACAAAGAACACATTTGTTCATGGAAACAAGTGAATACAATTTCATTCAAAGAACGACGGGAGTATAGATTGACTGACCCTTTAATTATAAGAGGTATCTGAATCATGGATCTGACAACTTCGGACCTCAAAATGATGGCCATTAAGTCACATGCGGCGAGTGAAACCCTGATTTGGTCTTTCGTTACGCCGATCTCACCCCATACGATTTTACAGATGCCGTCGATTATGAAGATGGCAGCGACCTAATTACCGACTCAGAAGTCGGGCCGATGACGCCGGCGTGGACGCCTAACCAGATGGGACGAAGGGGTTGGTGAGTTACCGGCTGTGCCCTATAGGTTGGGTTATCGTTGTACTTTGTAGTTAAGGTTACTAAACTGTTTTGGTAATGGGAAAAAAAATGTAAGGTAAATCTGTTGATATTTTTTATTGATGAATAAAAAGAATATTTCGGGTTTTGGGGTATCCGATATGGTGTAATTTTTCCAAAATCACTATCTGGCCCGAATCCAAAAAATTCGGATATCCGAGTATTTTTGCATTCTGGGAGCCCGAATGTCGGCTATTTTGGGCTAGGTTTTGGATCCAGGTAATTTTAATCACCCCTGTTTTAAATAATTTACTGTCTAATATGGATTTTAACATGGTTAGGTATTCTAATTTTCATAGTGATTTTCACTGTGTTTAACATTTGTAATATGTGAGATTTGGCTGAAACGTTCTGAGCATTTTTAGAAATACGATTTCTCATTTTAAAATTCTGCTTAATGTATTAAAATTTACACCTTGCAAGTTGCCACCTTCAACTAAGTCATAAAGAAATGAGCATCCTATAAAGGTGCCATGGTTAATGTTCTTAGCAGAAAAACTATTCTTAACTATAGAATTAGAACACGTTTAATTAATAATGAGAATGGTACCTGCCCTTTTAATTTGCTGATGGTTTTATAATGTGTTTCGAAGTTTAATTATGTATGTATGTGTTATAAATTACAAATATGATCTTTACTGTAAAGATAGTAAAACGTTTTTAATGACATATTAGCGTGTTACAAATACAAATACCAGCTAACAAATCTGGTAATGTGGTATGTTGTCTTATATTTGTAATGGTGTTAGTATGGTCTAAACATTGAATTGTTAATGTAACCAGGTTTGGTATATGTAAGCATGTTTATCTAGCGAAAATGAAAATAAGTATATTTTGTTTAGTGAAGATAAAGATGAGTATACCTTAATATGCAGTAGGTTCTGCTCTCCATTTTAAGAGTTATAATTTAAAACATTTGGCCTACATATGACCATGCCACAAATAGAAATGTTACAAAACAAACCTGGTAATGTGACACGTAACTCCACTATACGTTTATTAGGTGAATCCAAGTTAAAAGAGCATGTAATTTGGTGATGTTTTCAGAGTTCATAAATATTAGAGTTAGTTATAAAAAAAATCAGTACGGTTAGGTTTCAGTTCACGTGTTATGTTTACAAATGTGGGCATCTTGGAGTCAATAGAATTTTGGTTCTGTTAGATTAATATGGTTATTAAAAAATGGAAGCCACTAAAGTGTAATGCTTGCGTGACTTCTTTGTTTGTATCGATTGTATATTCCCACTTCATACGCGGTCTTATGAGGTAGTTTACTAATGTTGTCGGGATTGTACCTGTGTCTTCTGTCGCGTGTATTAACTCTGCTTCGGTTATGTATATCATATTTAAATAAAAGATTACATGTATATTACATCTTTATTCATTTGGGGTATGAGAATATATGTGTCAATTATTGATCTAAGTCTTACATATTTTCAATTATCGATGGCACACAAAATTAGCCTAGCTGCCCACATAATTCCTCTGATATTGTTTCAGGTATTATTAGCAATTAGCAATGGGAGGTTATTTTAAGGTTTGCTACTCTTCCTCTTACGCGTTTTGATAGCCCAACTTGAAGGAGCCGGTGTGTGTTTTAGGCAAATTAATGGGTTTAAAGACCCGACATTGATTAAGCCTTCTCAATTTCCCTCATTGCATTCAGTATCGTCCAGTTATCACTCATGTGGTTAATGGCCGGCCGTTTCTTCAGCCCGGAGGTCTCCCTGGTACCTATTAAAGGGTCTCGAATACACCTAAGGCTACGTGGTACTTTTATTCATCCGTATAGCAAGGAAGCTAAAAGAATATTGGAATATCCAAGCGACCTATTGGGGAGGTGTCACAGGGCCTTCAAGCATCAGGTTCCTGTTTTGAGGACTTGGATTTAGGATACTCGGGTCTTCTGTTTGTCATGGTGTGTAGAGGGTGGGATTGCAACAGCGTTACTGGACGATATATGAGTACAAATTACATCTTATCTGACAACGATGTTAGTAACTTCTTCCATTTTTTATTTTACTGGCTCATATTTACTTTTATTGTAATAGTGATCAACAAACTCATGTCGTATGTAGGGCGATTGTATTCATGCGACTGCTAGAAGCAACATTGCGCACTACTTTGTGGATAAGCTGGTTGAAGGGGGAGTGTATGTGTTGAAGGATTTTTCAGTTCAGAATAACCGGAGTGAATACCGTATACTGAAGGACAATCGGTTTATGATTGAACTTCAGGGTTCAACAGTGGTTAGGAAGGTGCCTGGGGTCCACGAAGGTTTTGTGCGCCATCCTTTTTTGTTAGTGGAACTTGAATATTTACAGGTTACTGGTAACAAGTACTTTGTTGGTATGTTCTATTTCTATGTCAACCGTTGATATGTAATTTGTTGTCTCATTTCTGCATTGTTCGCCCTATTGTGCCGTTTGGTATTTATAGTTAATCTTCTTAAGAACGGATTTCTTTTATTGGTTCCTTATGAGATGTTTCTTTAGGTTGAGGTTGTTCTATTTTTACTGTTGTTGATTGTGACTTCCGTTTTTGGATGTGTGTTCTATTTTACTCAGATGTGATAGGCTACGTTTTAAGTGTCGGGTCAGTAATAAAGCAGGCAAGCGGGAGGGAGACGTTAGAATTTCAGCTGCATAACGAACGGTAACATTATCTATCCCTCACAGTTTCATCTAAAGTAAACCATGTTTCATTTTCATACCTTCTTAGCAGTGGTCGCTATGTCCCGGTAACACTGTGGGGGAAGCTTGGGGAGGCCTTCCTTCAACAGAAACAAAAGAAAACAGACCCCTATGCAGTCATATTGACGTCATTGAGCATCAAATATTACCTTGGTATGTGTACCGCTCTTTAGAACCTTATGAGAATTACACGGGTTACACTGTTAATAGTGGTTCCTTGAAGGTGGCCTGACACTGTCCAACTCATCTTCCACACTAATCATGGACTCCAATAGTATACCATTGCTGGGAAAGTTGAATGCATCGTTAAGGTACTGTTAAGTAAATCTATCTGTGTCAGCTTTTGTTTAGCATTTTCTATGTTGCTCTCACCTTCTACTCTGTATTCATAGACATGCTGACCTGCGTCAAGAGCCACAGGCAGTTGGTGAGCAGTTGCATAAAGCCGGTACACTGGGTGAACTACTGCAAATGGCACGGCAGAACAAAAACCAGGTTCCTCATATCGCAACATGTGTATCCCGTTTCTATCTTGGGTTTATTACATAGTACCATGTTTACGTGTTACTCTGTTCTTGGAACATGCAGCGTTTTTTAGAGGTACCCTGACGGTAACAAATGTGCGCGTCAAGAACAGTTGGTTCAACTTCACATGCAATGGTGGGCGTTGTAGGAAAGGTGTGGTTCGAAAGAATGGGACTTTCTGGTGTGAGGCATGTGACATGCATGTTATGTTTCGACGGGCACGGTACAAACGATTTGTTGCCTTCCGTATTGTAGCGTATTTTTTGTGTGCTTGGTGTATAAAACTAACCTCTGTTTAACGGATACCATAGGTATAGGCTGCAGCTTGATGTAAAGGATGCAACAGCGCACGTTGTTATTGTTTTGTTTGATGAATGCGGTGAACACCTATTGAAGCGTACAGCGAAATCGTTGCTCGATGATCAGGTAATGTTTTGTGCCCCTCGGTCAGTAGGTTACCACCGATGGGCTGTTTATGTTTTTCAATTGTGTTTATGGGCTGTTGTGTCTAGGATGCAGTTGAGGATGACAGCGTGCTCCCGAATATGCTGAAAGAATTGGTTGGCCAGACGTTTGTGGTTGAATTAAAAGCTCGGACTTACTACCAGTATGGGGAGTATGAGAGCTTTAACTGTGCTCAGGTTTTGCTTGGAGACACACCCGAAATACCAGCTAGCAGTGATGGGCAAGAGAACACTGAAGTTATAGCAAAGGAATCCTCCTCTTCCACGGGCCTGAAGCATGATGAGTTTGAGGTGATTACGCCCGCAAAAAAGACAGAAGGAAGAGGGAAAGAAATGTATGTGTTATGTTGGCTGTGTTGTGCTGTTTATTGATGAATTGTTCTAACTCCTGGCTATTGTTCACATTAATTTACAGTGATCCAGTAGCTGCTGCAGCTGCTTTGGGGGATACAGTGGTAGGTGGAGGGGTTGCTGTAAAAACAACCATGGAGGCGGCCTTCATATTGCCTGTAAAGTGTAGAGGGTGGGGTATCAGCCACAATAGCATCCAACAAGCGCCTGAGGGAAGCAGCTTCAGCAGCTATTCCTTCAGGATATACAACCACCAATGCATGTAGCCTGTTAGTGTCTTCTTGACCCTTGTTTTGTTACTTTTTTCCCCTAGCCTTAACATGTAATCACCGCTTTGCAGGGATTATCATGTTGATGCGAGTGACGAATCTGTGGAGGACGAATTTACAGATGACCGTTTAACGACCTTTGCTAAGGGTAGGCCTCGGTAAGCTGCTGCCTTTTTGCATACACGTGTCGTGCCTCCCACTTACTTGCTGATTCTCTTATTTATTGTATAGCTGAAGTTAGAACCTTTATAATAGTGTGTTATTATTGTCGGGCATGTAAGAATATTGGTCTCATTATTGTCTGATATGAATTGGGTTTTATTGACGTTTTTGCAGTCGCGCGCATATAATCGACTCCGAGGATGAAGACTGATATACAGGAACCTGTCAATGGTTTTCAATATGTGTGTGATTCGAAGTAGTTCCAGTAATGACAACCACCTTCCAGCTGAGAATAAAATATTAGTTCTTTTTTTTTTACTTTAGCATTGTTTGATCTATCGAAACATTGTTTTCTGTTTGGTTGGCCAACTTTTCCTGCAAGTTATTATGTTTTGGTGTAGCACCCATTTCCTCAATCACCTTTTATATTTTATTAATTGACGCTTACTTATAAAGCATGTTGTGTCTAAACGATTTGTTGTGTGGTTATATTGAGTGTCAAAGCCGATATCATTTCTATGAACAACCTGAACTGTTTTTCTGGTATCAACTTTAGTAACATTGCAAAGAGGGTAACCATAAAATCTTAAAACAATTCCGTGTATTCCATCTTTGGTTCTTTGTAATGTAACTATGTAGGCTATTGTAATTGTAACAAACAACACTCTTAAAATGAAATGCTGCCAAATCGTATTGTACATCGTGATTTCATCCTTTGGTGTTCTGTTGTATGGTAGCTGTGCCGTAATAGTGTATTAAGGTAATATGAATTGATAGGTGTTATTAACATAGAAGACGTTTTCAAAATACACCCACGCTGTCTGCCTACTCGAATTATATCCAGACTACGTATGCATGGTCTACTTAGTCTTCCCACATGAAGATGTTACTTTAATGCTCCACGTGTGCCTGTTAATGCAGGATTGGCGGCCTGTCATCGCTTATGTGGTTATCATCTTATGTCTTATGTAAAAAATAATGGAGGGCTGTAGTGTTGTATTGTTGTATGGTTTCACATCATTGTGGCCATACTAAATAAGACGCACCCGTTTATCATAGGGGACCTTGGGGCTATAAATTTTGGGAAAACAGGTCCCCTGTTTAATTTGCTGTTCTAACCTGTATCGTGTCACAATTACTACCCAGTTACAATGTATAAAGTAAAGTGCTATACTATGTTATTTAGGATAGTCCTACTGTGTTTATATATCATTTATATGTCATTACTGACAGCTCATGGGACGACTGTCATCATTGCTTTCATTAATCTGTTACCTCTTAGCTTTCCTCCCAGCCTCTCTGCCTCCCAGCGTAACCTTTAAAGGTAAAACTTACATTCTGGGTTTTTAGATATATATTGGTTTGTTAGATAGAAGAGCTTTCAACCATCACATACCATTTTCATTGAACTTCACTCACCGTTTAAGGCCAGAGAAGACAGTGTCGGTATTGGATGTTTGAAAGTCACCTAGCCTGGAGTATGTTTATGAACAGATTTGTGTTCTCCCTTACCTTCAGTGCTGTTTAGTTGTAATTGTACACGTCATATGATGCGTGAAGAGGTATTGAAACTGCAACATAGCACATCCGTCACATCTGATGGGAAGCTGCAACATTTTTGTGGGTTGCAACTAATTGAACCTGCTCCATTAACCATTCAGCGTAAGGAGTTTGTATTGAGCAACGGAATGGTGCAATCATAATGTGGCCTGTGAATAGTAGAGCCTAATGATACTATTGAGGTATCTCAGCCTATATGTAGGTCAGCGGATGCAACATTGCAGTACACCAACCAGGAGGTGGGGTGTAGTAGTCAGCTTAATCAGCCATAGCATGGTCTTCGAATGCGTGAGGATAATGATATCACCCACCTACCATAAGTGGTATGTAGGGCAGCGAACTCTACTTTACAGGCCGTTAATTAGGATGTGGCCGGACATAGTCGGCCTGGTATTAGCAACTGTAACCGCAAAAGGAAGTCAATAGGAGGTTAGATACCGCCTTTTCAAGGCTTATGTGTTCGGTGTCAATCAGTTACTTTTGTAATGTGCATCACGAAAAAATATTCCTGCTTTTGTAACTGCTTTCCTTTGTCCTACGCAGTCCAATCCTTTCCGGGGCCAACTATGCCAAGTTTTATAACAGGTCCGTTACTTTCACAAGTTTATGTCATCCTATTTATCCATACTAATTAATTGTTATGTTAACTTAAGATATTGGCTTGCAGGAGGTACACCTGGGGTGACATCGAAGGCTAGGAGAAAGCAACCACAAAGTACCGGTTTTCCCACGTTCTTAATCTCCTTTGCCAACATTTACTTTCATATGACGTACTTGGTTTGGCCAGCATGCTACCCCCTTTATGAACAATGGTCTATCATTTTTTTTACACATTTCGAATGAAGATATTGTTGCCAGAACAGTTAGAACCCCCCAGCCGCTTAGACGTGTACTACAATCTCGAAATCCTGGCGCAGTTCAGTTTAGAGAAAAGATAAGAATTTACAACAGTATGTTTTGCTACACTTCTTTTGGCGCTAGAATTGATCACTCGGTAAACAATGGTAGGGGTGTATATACGTTCCGAGTAAGTGGACAGAATTACCATCTAATAGGTTCCTTGCTTCCTGTGGAAGGGAAGCCACCAAAATATGCATAGCTTTACTTTTATGACACGCAGAACGAAGTACGAAATCGTGTGAATGCTCTGAAAAAGGATGCCTCTGAATGTGACAGCGTTGACCCAGAAATCGTTTCACTTTTGGTTGAAATGTTCAATACGTACAGTTCTATTGCCAAAGCCTTTAGAATGGCACGTGATTGGTTTCATGATTCTGGGAGACGTGAATGCCAGGTGTGGTTGTTAACTCATAAAGCGGATGCTCGCCAATACAATGCACCTAATGCATCAGAGGTTGCGATACTGGTAACAAGTGATTTTGGTGATAGCGAGGAGAAGAGGGACATAGTTTTACAGATGAAAGATGGATCATTAAAACGGATATCCGAAACACACCATCTTTATATGGCATTACAATATCCTCTGCTGTTTCCATACGGAGAGAAAGGATTTCACGAGAACATACTTTACGAACGCAACACCAGAAAGCGTAGAACGAAAAGAAAGTGCCTTACAATGAGAGAGTACTGTGTTGCAAGGTGGTCGCCTATTCTAGCAGTTTTTGGTAGACGCTTATACAGCTGTCAAAGAACAGAGACTTAGCTGGACACGCAACAATCAAAGTACCTTGCGTGTCGAGCTGTACAATAATATATGTGATGCTGTAACCCGAGGGGACACAAGAGCGGATGCTATTGGTCAGAGAATTGTCCTCCATTCAAGTTTCACGGGGAACCCAAGATATATGGTAAACAACTATCAAAATGCTATGGCTTTATGTCGAACGTACGGCAACCCGAATTTGTTCATAACCTTTATTGCAAATCCAAAGTGGCCGGAAATAGAATCAATGTTAAATTCTACTGGTGGCCATCAATCACATGAACAACCACCAATTGTATCGCGGGTGTTCAAAATGAAGCTTGATGCGTTAATGAATGACGTTATGCATAAACACATATTTGGGAAAACTTTAGCAGGTCGCCTTACTTATTTTATCCTCCTGTCACACGGGGTTCATCTTCCCAGTAGAGACTTTTTAACATGTTTGCCTAATTGTTTTGCAAAGATATACACAATTGAGTTCCAGAAGCGAGGACTTCCGCATGCGCACATCTTAGTATGGCTTATTGCTGACGCAAAATGCAAGACTCCTGCAGATATAGATGATATAATATCCGCAGAACTACCATCGGAGACCGATGATCCAGAAGGTTATAGAGTCGTGAGTAAACATATGATACACGGACCATGTGGCCGGGGTAACCACGATGCTCCCTGCATGGTTGACGGCTAGTGTTCAAAGCATTATCCAAGGCCATACTATAGCGAAAAAACCATAGATGAGGACGGTTATCCTGTTTATCGAAGAAGGATGAATAAGAGGACCGCAATTAAAGGGAAGCACACTGTTGAAAATGGCCACGTTGTCCCGTATAACCGCTACTTACAACTTAAGTACGAATCACATATAAGTGTTGAATGGTGTAATCGATACAGAGAAATCAAGTACCTATTCAAATATCTGAACAAAGGCCCGGACAGAGCTACTTTGGTTATTCATGACAATATTAGTGTAGATGGTGATACACAAAAGGAAACGATTACTAAGGTAGATGAGATTGCTAACTACATTGATTGCCGCTACCTATCAGCGTGCGAAGCCGTTTGGCGCCTGTTTGCCTTTGACATACACTATTCCTATCCGCCTGTTATGAAACTATCCTTTCACCTGCCTGGTGAGAATCCTGTTACATTGCGCGATACTGAAAACATTGAGGCTATTGTCCACCGGCCAGGCATTAAAGAGACAGTGTTTACCGAGTGGTTTGAGCTCAATAAGGTTGATGCAGATGCAAGGCAGCTTACGTATGCTGAGGTGCCATCAAAATATGTTTGGGATAGTAATCTAAAAATGTGGAAAAAAAGGACGTGTAGAGCATGTGTTGGTCGGATCGTGTACTGCAATCCCGCTGCCACTATGTCAAAATTCACCTTTGGCCACGGAAAAAAACCGTTACAAAAGGTTTTTGGTCACGTTTTTTTTTCATTCCAACCGACACCATAGGTTCCGTGACCATATGTACCCTACGGCCAAGTTACAATATCAGTGGCTGAAGCCACCTATAAGCGTGGCTAAATGGTACCAATATTTGTTGTTGTAATCAAACAATTCTTCAGAAAAGCGTGGCCAAAGGGTCCCAACGGCCACATGTGTTTGGTTAACGTGGCCTTTGGTATTTTATGGTCACGTATATTCGTGTTTTAGCCACATACATTATAAAAATACGTGGCCAAAGGGTTGCTGAAATCATACATTTTGTCACAGTACGCGTGGCCAAATGGTGCCAACGGCCACGTTAAAATATCAAAAGCGTGGCCTTTGGTATTATATGGTCACGTATATTTGTGTTTTAGCCACATATGTTATAAAAACGTGGCAAAATGGGTTGCTGAAATTATAATTTTTGTCCCAATACGCGTGGCCAAAAGGTGGCAACCGCCACGTTAAAATATGAATAGCGTGGCCTTTGGTATTATATGGTCACGTATATTTGTGTTTTAGCCACATATGATATGAAAAAACGTGGCCAAATGGGTTGCTGAAATCATAAATTTTGTCCCAATAAACGTGGCCAAAGGGTGGCAACGGCCACATTAAAATATAAAAAAGCGTGGCCTTTGGTATTATATGGTCACGTATATTTGTGTTTTAGCCACATATATTTGGAAAAAAAAAGTGGCTAAAGGGTAGTTGAAATCAGATATTTTGTCCCAATACGCGTAGCCAAATGGTGGCAACGGCCACGTTAAGATATAAAAAGCGTGACCTTTGGTATTATATGGTCACGTATATTTGTGTTTTAGCCACATATATTTGGAAAAAGAAAGTGGCCAAAGGGTAGTTGAAATCATACATTTTGTCTCAATACGGGTGGCCAAAGGGTGGCAACGGCCACATTAAAATATAAAAAACATGGCCTTTGGTATTATATGGTCACGTATATTTGTGTTTTAGCCACATATAATTGGAAAAAAAAAGTGGCCAAAGGGTAGTTGAAATCAGATAATTTGTCCCAATAAGCGTGGCCAAATGGTGGCAACGGCCACGTTAAAATATAAAAAGTTGGCCTTTGGTATTATATATATGGTCACATATATTTTCTTAATTACAATTAATTATATATTAATTAATTAGTATAGAGAAACCTTAAAAATCATATATTATAATTAAAAATTAATGTACCTACACTAATCATGACGCTGTTCAAAAAGATAACATACGACACTAATCAAAGTTTAAGTTCTATAATAATTAATTATAATTTCTTGTCCGTGCTGATCAGCTGCTTCTGCTGGTGCCGTGTGATTTTTCTATTTATCAGATTTTGATTCAGCTGGTTTGGTGTTACGTACACTTTCGTAATCTTTGATTTCCCCTGGAAACATATATGACAAATAAAACCGATCAGATATATATATAGTTAATTAATTAGCGGATACGATTAATTAATGTAGTAATTACCTGTGGTTGTTCCAGTACTTTTTGAACCGTAGAATGATCAACCGGCTGTGATGTATCCGACTTGTTATTAGAATGAAGGATCATTCGGTTCATCGGCCATGCAATAATATATTTATTTTCAACCTCTGAAAGCGTTGTTTTATCATCTACTGGGAGTGGTAAAAATGTTGCACCCTTATTGACCTGATAAACTTTAATTCTACGGCAACCAGGAGGTAATGGACTTCCATGAATCTTCTCATCTTTTTGTTTTGGTAATAATTCAGCCATTCTCACGACGTTCAGTGCAACGTCGCAGTTTGGCTCCCCTGATCAGAAGTGACATAATAATAATAATAATAATATTAATTATAGCATATATATAAACAATTAATTAATTAAAGTAAAAAATAGAATACACAAATTGTGGTATATACTAATCTATATACATCTTGGTTTACTGGCTGCAGATCGATATGAGCTGCAATGGCATCATAATTATTTGGTTTTTCCAACTGATGATCACTCTTCTTAGGAGGTACTTTACGAGCTGCAGGTTTTACTGTTTTTGCATGTCTCTTATTCTTTTCCTAAATTGACACCATGTAATTAACTGATTAGTAACATATATATTAATTAACGATAACGTCAAAGTGATTTGTCAAATTTCTAAATTAATTATATATATATACCACTCCCTGCTCTGATGCCCCAGCAGCACTGGCTGCAGCAGCTGCTGCTTCTGTCATTTTTCTCTTTCTCACCTAAAGACAGCATCAGCATTTAATTAAGTGATCATATAGCAATTAGTTATAAGGGAAGTACACAACTGTGTAGATTAAAATAGTTACCCTTTCCTTTTGCGACGCTGTTGTAGATGGAGGAGTGTGTTGTGATAGAGTCGCAGAAGAGACCTACAATTCAATTAATTAATAAAATCATATCGATCATAACCAGCTAAACATTAGTTAACTATCTAGATAACCATTCGGATGAAGTACAAACTTATCATAGCCGGCACAGTTAATTATTAATTATATTCCGGAACAACTTTAACTATCCTGATGAACTTTAACTATCCTGATGAACTTTACCTATATTGGTGAACTTTAACTATCTGGATGAACTATAACCAACACGGTGAACTATAACTAGGGACGCATGTTCATCCAGATGAACTAGAATCTTCCGGATCAACTCTAACTATCCCGATGAACTCTAACTATCCTGATGAACCTTACCTATCCTGAGGAACTTTAACTATCCGGATGAACTCTAACTATCCGGATGAACTATAAGTAGAGACGCATGTTCATCCAGATGAACTAGAATCTTCCAGATCAACTAAAATATAGAAGTGTTTCAAATCCGTACCTTATCGGCCGACCTTTGAGATGAGTTTGATTAAGTAGATTGTTTCCGCGATGTATTGTGCGCAGAATTGATCATGTCCTACGTACAATTAATTCAATTAGTTAATTAATTAATAAATATGCGCTCAAGGGAGATTGATCGTGTGACATCCGAGAATTTCAAGGTTTACTTCCGTTAGACAATTCCGTTAGTTACGTTATAAGTGTTAACTTAGTAACTAATGCTTAACTAGTCCGAATACGTCCACGTCCTTTGGTTGATCACCGAACCCGCCCATATGTGCTATGTGTTCATTTATTAATGTCATTATGAGCAATGTGATTTAAACGCATGATTTAATATTATGAATAGCATGACAAATTGTAAATCCTTGATTATGTGAAAATTGCCCTATTTTGGTAACCAGCGAAACTACCGAGCGAAACTACAGATTCGCCCGGTAGCTAGCTAAACTGACTGACCTGCACGAGTTCAGGGCCAGTTTCGC
>JBCNJP010010755.1:0-20362 GCA_039602395.1 Deinandra increscens subsp. villosa
GCGTTGCGGCGGCAACAGTGTATAGCGTGTTATTCGTCTTCTGTTCGCGCGTTGCAGCGGCATTACAAACTACAACGCGGTATTTGTTTATTTGTTCACTTGTTAAGGCGGCACGACAATTTACATCGAATCGAGGTATTCGTTTTTTTAGAACTCAAACAAATAACAACAAACACCCTAATTTGAACCGACCGGTTTTCCGAACTCGGAATTGGGTGAATCGTTATACATTATGGCCGCCGCAACGCGTGGGTACCCCCAACATAAAATGGTAGAGAAACGCCACATATTCCATACTGAGATGATTTAATTCCTTTGTGGAGTGCTCAATGAAAACATGAACAAAGAGACCACGGAGCTTAATTGCAGCTTGTCATTGACTCAAACTGTCGATAACAATATCATTTGATGGTGCTTACGAAGGTGCAGCTTGTCATTGTTCATATCATATTAGAAGGTGCTTGCAAAGTGTGCACTTTTACTAACATCATAGATTATTATATTAGAATGTTGTGCATTCCATTGTTGCAAATGGTGATCAGATTTTAGAAGAGCCAAGGTACCGGCTCAAGCAAATTTAATAACAAATTAAGATTAGTTATGTTGATCTGAAGTAATTAACTATTTTTTTGTTGCTTGAATAATATAATAACCAATGGGTTTGTTTGGCATCATACCAAGAGTGTATGTTTAAAAAAATATATGGATTTTGGGAGGTTAAGTGAACATATATGGTGCGAACACAAAGAAAGACGGGTAATATATACCTAGACACAACCTGAATATCTAAACGGGTCAAATGGGTTGGTTGGTCGGTCTAACGAGTAAAAAGTGTCTACAAACCATTAGCATACACATAGTTCTTCAAAAAAGGACCACAACAACCTAAAACCCTATTATCAACATAACATCTAACATCAAAAAATAATTGCCACTACTCCATAATACACACTCGGCGGTAACATTAGAAGTAACCAAAAGCAAAAGGCAGGAACGCTTCTGATTATTATGCTCCACTTTTATAAATAAGTTCCATTGCATCTTGAACAATCGCTATGCTTTTGGCACTCTCTTTCACAGTGATACCAAATTCTTCCTCAAGCCCCATCACAATTCAATCTGCAAGTAGAAAACAAGGTGAAATGCTGATGAAAGGTGAATTGGAGTGTTATAAGATAGGGAAAATAGAAAACCAAGTTGAATCAACCTGTAATAGTGTGATTATAAGATTTAGGGAAAATTGGTATTTATTATGATTGTTACAGGTGGCAAAATGATGGGGTTAAGTGGGTTGGGTAATGGAGTAAAGAGTCAAGGTATTTATGTATGGAGGAGTTGGGTAATGGACTAAAGCGTCAAGGTATTTATGTATGTATTTTGTGTGAGTAAAAAAGGGCAACTTTCAACTCCTTTGACCCGTATAGTTTTTAGTTAAATCTTTTAACTTGACACATTTAGCATGTTATAAAGATAAGACATAACACCGATCTAAGCCATTATATGTTAATGAAGTGAAATAAACAGACAACTTTTGTCATGAATGATTATTACTTCCACGTTGATTACTTTAGAATGCTTAAATAATAAACTACATAGAAGACATACCTCTTGTTCAACCACATTTGATACCAATTGGAAGAGGTGAGAAATCCTTAGCTCAACAGCTTTTACCATTTCGGGAAAATTTGGTTTAAGGTCATTATGATCAAGTTATGGCACCTGTAAAACCAACATTTAGAAAATGAAAATCTAGAAAAGATTGTATAAAAGAATATCCTCTTATAACAATCTTTTATTTTTGACAGGATACAATATCAACTTACTTTTTTTCCCATCAATAGTTTGGATCCCTGCTTCTTCTTTGTTCGTTTTATACATTAAATGTAAGAAATTGCAATGTATCCGTGATTATGAACAGAATCAGTGAGTATATAGAACATTTGTTCATGGTAATGTTTTGGAATATATAAAAGGTTTATCTACTATAAATTGTTTTGGAACATTTGGTCAAAACCATTTTCAGATCTCTGATCTTTCTAGGCACTATTTATTTATTAAAAAGCAGTATTAAATAAGAGGTGTTTATAGGCCAACCCAAGCTGACAAGCACTACAATTTACCCATTTGACTCGAATTTGCGTTGACACTTTACCAAACTTGCCAATCTTGTCACCTCTAGAAAAACAGAAAGGAAAAAGTGATTGTTAACATACCATGCCGAAAAAAAGACAAGATGTATACAAACATTGCAAAGAATGTTTCCATGTGAATGTGAGGAAGTAGCCATGCATTCTCTTTTGACATGTTAGTTGTTAGCCAACTATGTTGATAGTACCATTTTGACCTGTTATGAAAAGAAACAAATGCTCTGTCAACCAATCCACAAGCATATGCAAACAAATGTAAAATGATCCACAGCTAAAACAAAGAATAATGTAGTTTCATCTATGAATAAAGTATATATCTCCATAAAATAAATTCCTCCCTTCAAAATTAGGATCCTCAAGAACAGTTTCATGATCCACCAAAAGCATAATACCCAAATTAATAAGACAAACAACTGATCAATATAAAACTGAAACTAAATTTACCTCAACAAAGCTTAACTGCTGATTGAGTAGCCAAAAACATCCAGATAAGACTAACTTCCATCCATTATTGTAGTGCTTGCTGATTGAGTAGCCAAAAACTTCCAGCTAAGAGCAGTTGACCATTAGGTTATAAGCTGAACTTACTATACAGGGGTAGTATCATCATATAGATGAGTCTGACAACTTAACAATTTGGCATCCTCTAATTTGTGTCCCTCGCTTCCTGAAAGTAATACAGAGCACCCTCATGTTAGAAATTATACTATAACATCAAAAAGAGCACAAGATTTCGATTACACCAAATACCTGGAGGATAGAGTCTAGAACAAAGTAGCAAATTTTCAAATATATTGTCCAGCGCTTCAAATCTTCAATCAAAATTCAAAGCTGCAATAAGATTGCCACTAAATTTACATAAGTTTGTAATTAATAATTTGTAGATTATGTGGCAGCACTTTCGTTGCATCAATGTTGAACACACTTTAGCTATGAGCATACTACATAAATATAAAACTTATTTGAAAATTGTAAAAGATCATATAAAACATAAGAGCAAAACTGTAGGGGCTGATATATGACTGAAGCAGTGATAAAAGATTTAAAATCCCAGAAACTAACGGCCTTTGCCACTGGAGAATTCATGTTTTAAAAAGATTCTCAAATTGATAAAAATCAAAATATTGAGATTTGTGACCCAAAACAACCCAGTTCATAAAAATACAAAATGATCAATCTCTTCACCAGTTATAAGGGGGCAAATGACAAAAATGAATGAAAATGATCAATTTAGCCTCATATTACTTTGCCTATTTCAAACAACAATTCAATCGAATTAAGACACTTAGCAGCTACCATGACCAAACCTGTAGTAATTTATAATCCCCAAATTGAGAAGCAAATAAACCTTAACGAACAATGAACTACTGTGAAACCTATTAAAGGAATTTTACCTCAGGAGAACTATAAAACCCATAGGCAATCTGCCCCATAGAAATCAGAATCAGCTGAAACACATTGTAATTTCTTTATAATAGACAGAGGAAGAACAACGATTATCCGAAGGATACCTGAAATCAACATACAAAGAATTATAACTAAATTCAAGATTTCACCTTTTTCTATCTAATCAAGTGCTCAATCCGAACGTAAGGTAAATAATGGTCGACTTTCACAGGCTATAACATCAAATACTCAATGAATTGTAGAGTCGTTAGAGATTAATTTTTTTCTAACTAATCAAATAATCAATGAATCGTACATCAAACCCTGATTAAAATTGTTCTTCATAATTCTGTCACAGGATGCGTTCTTTAACTTCAAACCTTGAACCTATATTCTCTCATAGCCCTTTGTTTTTTAAGTTAGTTAACGAATGTAAGGTTCTTCATGGTTAATCGTAATAAATCACAGGAGAAAATTTTGAATTTTTGACCTTCTAGTTATATTTTCTGGATAAAAATGCTTTGCTTCTATAGCAATAAAGTATCTATATTTCTCGTATATAAAAGAGTAGAAAATAAGCAAGGTTCTGTGTGGTTTTCTGATATGTTTTTGAGTGTTCTCTATACAAAATGATGGAGAAGGTGCTGGACTAAAAAACATTGAAATAAAATTAAAACTCCACAATTTTGTATGACTATCCACCTATTTGAAAACCAAGAGGGACCTTTTCGTCTGGCTATCTACAATAAATGTCGATCGAGTCTATCTTTCCTTCTGCCAACAAAAACGATGAAGAAACCCAACAAAATATGGTTAGGGGTCCAAAAAGTACTCGATACAAAATCAAAAATAAAGGGCACTGAACACATAAACCTACCAAATCAACGCAACCAAGAAGCGAGGGAAGAATAAATCATATCCTTAGGCAGAACCCAACAAAAATCTCGGACACAGCTCGAATCGCAAATCCCTTCACTGAAATTAATAACATGTATAACAGAATGTGAGAGGCCAAATTATAGTTGTAAAGCAACTGAAAACAACATGTTTAACATAGTATAAGTACTATAAAAAAATCATCCGTAAAGAACTCAACTAACAACAAAGCCAAAATGTGATGAACAAATAACTAAAACAAAGGGAGAAACAATAAGCAATCAAAACGAAGCACCTAACATCGAAATGAACAACGTATAAGACAATTAATCTCATTACCTCTATAGGAAACACCTTGAAAAATAGCTTCACAACCTGCAATATAGAAGAGCTTAAACTGCAGAAATAGCAATAATATAAATCAAGTAACACGTCCAATTCATAAACATTGTATTGTATCTTAAAGCTCTACTTGAATAGAGAAAGAAAATAACATAATCACAAGTTAGATTATCTGATCATTTTGGCCACTAACAACACTTTTCAAAACTACAGACTCCTTTGGGTTCTATCATATTATGCAACAAATAAATTCTATACATGCCATACTCATTAACCCGTTTTAAAAATACTATGCAGTTAATATCAATAATTTCATGACAATAGCTCATGTGTCTCAATGATCAAACACAATAATTGTCATCTCAATGTTTCAATACACATACTCATTAACCCCTTTTGGAATCTCAGTTGATAAGGTGCAAATACGAATGGAAACAAACCAAAAACAATTATCCATAACAATAATTTCAAGGGTAAAGATTTAAAAATGAAATCATACAGCTCGAGGAAATAAAACAAAAAAAAAAGTTAACAAACCTTCAAAAACACGAAGGAATAATATGTGACAGAAGAAATTTTAGAACCTTTCCGGTTCAAGATTAGGGCTTTGTCAAAAAGAAATCTGCAAACAACCGCTCTACTCGTTCTCGAATTAGGTCGACTTATAAAGACCCGTTCCTGTCCCTCACTGGAATCGCTTGAAGGTTCTTGCTTGCCGAATCGATTGAATCGATTTAAGACTGAATCACTTGAATCGCCTGAATGTTCATCAATCAAACAACACACAAACATATGCAGAAGAAGAGAGCCGCTAGGAAGAAGGAGAGAGAGGCTAGGGTTTCCAATGACCGAAACATATTTCATTTGAATTTGAAGGGGAAGGAGAGAAGAGATAGCGTCGCCCAATTGAGTAAGAGATGCAGCGCCGCCCAATTGAATCGAATAGGAGCATGCGTGATTATTAGACTATGCGTGAGAACCCATGAAATGTAGTAATCAAGAAGATGCAGCCGGATATTAACCAACCGATGTAAGAGAGAGGCTGGAGATCGCCTCATTCGAGAGGTGGGCTGAAGAACAATGAACAAAGACCATATTGCCCTGCCCTAATATGCTTGTATACGGTGAAGGTGAGTTGAGTTGGTTGGCTTTAAAGGTTGTACATGATGCTGAAGTATTTGTACGCGTCTTAAGGATTCAGCATTTTTCATGACCAAAATGCCCTTTAGGGCAATATGTATTATATATAGTAATAGATAAAAATTTGATCCGTAAATTGTTTTGGATTCGTGAAAGAAAACTAGATTCATATTGCTTAGGTTTCGATCAACGAATGATGGTGAACGAATAAAAAAACAAAGTCGCGACTTTCTAAACCCACCATTGATGAACTTAAACTCCAATTCGATTATTCGTTTAATAGTTAGAAAAAAACTTTCATCTTTTAATTCGTTAATTTTTTTTTTTATATCACAGTCTCGGGTATTTACCCGGGACAATAACTAGTTGATATATGTAGAGAGGTAAGTCAATCTATTGTTTTTTCAACGTGTATTACACAAAAAGTTAGGATCAAGGCAAGTGGCAACCCGTTATTATTTAAAAACACGAAAGAGCGTTTTTTGCTTGGTATGCGGGGTCTCCTAATGTTATTAATGTTAGGATTTTGTCATGTGTGTGTAATCTACAGAGGGAACATCAGATTAGATCAGTTTTCCTTTCTAAAACCTTAAATCTGTGTAATCTACGGAGGGAACGTCATATTAGATCAGTTTTCCTTCCTAAAACCTTTAACCCAAAGTTTTTCCCAAATCAAACTGACTCTGTCCCCTAAGTTTATCCCAAATTTCAAGTATTATCCTTGAAATAACGAATTAGTTGAAATTGTCCCTTGTAGTGGAATTAGAATATAATCACAATTTAAATCTTTTATGCCAACGTTCCTTCGACAATTACTAAAACCTTCATGAATCTAAAAATAGACAAGTAATAACAACAAGACATCGAAAACAATAAACCGTAGTTCTTTCCCCTAATTCTCCCGCCAAATTCGATTCGAGATCATTTTCAAAATCAATTCTTTTCTGATTTGCTAAATCATATCAATGGAATCCACCGTTGGCGGGATCCTTTCAGAAAACGGTATTGATCGATCTGATTTCATAAGGCTGATCGAAGAGTCGTTGGCTTTTCTTGGTCATACAACTCTGTCATCAACTAGAGGCAGAATCTGTCATAAACATTTCGTCAAATTGATGAAACATGCCATAGATTCACAAATGAAGTCTTGTTACTTACACAATTCACTAGAGACTCGTTATTCATTAGCGAAAGATCATAATTGTGGACGAACTCAGATTCGGTGTCACAAGGTACATACTTTGGAAGGACACAAGGATGCGGTGTTGTTTGTTAAGTTCTCTCACAACAAGAATATGTCCACGTCCGATTCTAAGGACAAAACAGTGGTCATATGGGATGCCGCTGATGATGGCCAGGTGCTGCTATATTAGGACCCCCACCCCCCACCCCAACCCAATAAATCTATTAGTTATGTCTCATGGAGTCCGGATGATATTCGGATCCTAACATGCGGTTTGAATGGTTATGTGAGAAGCTGGAACGTGAATTCGGGTGAGTTTGAAAGGGTTTACAAATCGCCAAAAGGCCGTGGTTGGGCCTCATGCGGTTGGTCTCAACCCCCCCCCCCCCCCCAATAAACCTATTGGTCATTTGTCATGGAGTCCGGATGGTAGTCAGATCCTGACATGCTGTTTGAATAGTTATGTGAGAAGCTGGAAGTTAATTCGGGTGAGTTAGAAAGGGTTTACAAATCGCCAAAAGGTCGTGGTTGGGCCTCATATGGTTGGTCTCAAGATGGTCAGGACATATTTACCAGTTCAAAACATCGTCTTGTAAGGTGGACTGTGGACATGTCATTTAAGGCTCCTTGGTGTAGGTCAGGTTTAGATTTACAAGTTATGGCAAAGGGGTCCGGTTTTTACGCGATTCGTCGTTTACCAAGAATCTCGTATTTGGTCACCGTAAGTCAAATTCATCATTTTTATGTGTCTAATAATAATTATCATGTCTTGAGTCATCACACACTTAATCGAGTTGTTGTCGTTTACGCTGCTCTACCACACCATTTTGTGATGTAATGTAAGGAGCAATCATGGTGAAGAGGGTGGTAACCATAAGTTTGTAAGGGTGGGGGTTATGGTGGGTTTTGAAGCCTTATGCATCATCCAATAGGAACATGCCACATGAAAGAGGAGGTTGAGAGAGAAATTAAAGCTTTAGACTTCAAATTGAAGCCAAAATGGTAGGGGCATGGTTAATGTTAGGCTTCACATTCAATTGTAAATTGTGTCCAAAAAACCTTTGGTTACCTTCAGCTCAAACTAACTGAAATTCTTCAATTTGGAATTCGAAACCATGGAAGCCGAATCAATGAGGGTGTAAACTGAATAAATCGACAAAGCCTAGGTAGCCGAAGATGTGGTAGCCGAAACTATACCTCCCACTCTAAGGTTTAAAAAATAAAAATAAATGCAACACATACTCTCTCCCCTCCCCCTCCCTACCCTTATACAACAACCATTAAAACTTAAAATTTAAAATTAGACTTTGTGATTATAACAACTCGTTTTTATTTAGGAGTTTATTTAATAAGGAGACCAACAATTATGTACACTTGTGAATTTAAAAAATTTCTATCCTAACCTTCAACTTAAAATTTCTTGTCATATATGGCATATACTTTTTAAAAGTCATATTTTTAAAAGCCATATCTGTATACAAAAAGTTAGAACCCACCTATAGACCATATAGCGTTGATTTGGAAAGTCAACTCTTAAAAAATTGTTTAAAACGTTAAGAAAAAGAAAAACATTATTGTTTAAAAAGTTAAGAAAAAAACAATATTGTCATTTCGTTTGATTGCTTTATGTAACTTTAGACCATATATTTACGCGTTGATTTGGAAGATCGAGCACTTAAGAAAACGATTTGGCCATTATGAACCTCTTTACGTCTTTCATGGTTTCTTCTCGTTGTAATAATTCAAGGTAGGGATGAGATCGGTACCATACCGGTACCGTACCGTACCGGTACCGGTTAGTACCGGTTTCAAAATTAAGAAAAATCAAGTACCGGTACCGGTACCGTTTAGGTTCGGTCGGTACCGGTTCGGTACCGGTACCGGTACCGGTATTTCGGTAAATTACCGCTTTAGTAGCGGTTTTCTTTTTCCGTATAAAAGTACCATCAAAGCATAAAAAAATGGTAGATCATTATTGATTTTATAACAAAATATCTCAATTATGAACAAATATAAAAGTTGGTTATTATAACTAAATCATGATTTCTAAAGCATTATACATTTTCTAAGGTGACCATGATCTATATTTATCAATGAATATTAAAACACGAAGGTGATATGATCTATATATTTTCTAATGTTAGTAAATATGTAATCTAGTAGTTTAGAATAGACGATATACGAAGATTAATATTTCCTTTTCAGTTAAAAAATAATATACGAAGAATGAAAAAGTAAGTAATGTCTGAAAATCAAAACGTTTGACAAATGGAGCGCTCAACCGGTTTATTTGTCAAATAAAAATAATAGCCTAAGAACTATAATTGACGGATGTAAGAATAATTTGACAAAAAAAATCATTAACTAGCCTAAGAATTAGAAATATATAATTTATGTTTAAAAATTAAGACTATATATATTTCGGTACTCATTCGGGAAATACCGGTTTTTACCGGTACCGGTACCGGTTAGTACCGGTTTCAAAATTAAGAAAAATCAAGTACCGGTACCGGTACCGTTTAGATTCGGTCGGTACCGGTTCGGTACCGGTACCGGTACGGGACCGGTACGGTACCGGTATTCGGTACCAAAAGCTCATCCCTAATTCAAGGTAGGAATGCAATAATCTTGTAACCACTTATATATATAAATACAGCTGCAGTACACAAGGTGTTCGGTCACAGTGAATATATATATGTATACTCAAGCTTTATTTGCATTTTGCAGTGTGTTTAATTTAAGGGAAAAACACGAAAATGACCATTGTTGACTTTGAAACTATAGTTTTGACCCTTTGAATTCGAATTCTCCAAACTGACCCTCACCAATCCCACGAATGCGAAGCAGACAAATCACCAATTCCGTCTAAAAACTTTCTGAATCCTACAATGGGAGGTCTACACGTGTACTCGACTGACAATAAGGCAACAACACGGGCCCACCTCCCAATCTTTGAACTTTCTGATCGCCAATAAGAACTTGACATATATTTTGTTCTCTCTAATATTCAGCCGTAGGTTTTGCTTACAGTCCAATTTTAGCCGGATTTCATCCGTAGCACCCGAGGCTGCCACGTTTCATTGTACATCCGATTTAAATACGGTCGGCTAATACTTAGCCTTGCCAGTTTTTAGCCGGAGTTAATAAGCCAGCTAGCCGGGCAAGTGGATATGGTCCGCTTTAAATTTCAAAATAATTCAAAATATCATTATCGTTTACTATTAAATAAATCTTTGGGCCTTCCCAAATGTTATGGGTTTCTGCTATGGCCTGTTAAGTTACAATTATCGACTTTAATTTGTTTTATATATACTTTTTATAAAATATTGTTCTAAATAATTGTTATCATATAGTTTATATAAATCGTTGTTCTTTGGGCCTTATTGCTGTATATAGTTTATATAATAGGTCAGAGTTCTAAAAATCCTGAAGTTTTACTATAAAATGGTTATAATTTATATTTGCTATATAATAGGTCAGATTAAAACTTGAGCTGGCCGTATTGCTATATAATAGTTCAGATTAAAACTTGAGCTGGGAAATTCTAAATAACCAGTTTTACTATAAAATGGTTATAATATATATAGTTTATATTATAGTTCAGAGTTCTAAAAAAACTTAGCTTTCACCCGGAACATGTAAAGAATGCATATCCGTTCTAATTTCATACGGATTACTTAAAAGTGGAAGTTTCACAATTTTCAACCGGAGATTATAATTATTGTTAAAGCAATAAGTTGCTGCTTTGGTTGGCTTATTTTTTACTATATTTTTGAGATATTATTAACTAATGTTAAAGGATAATTGGTTTGATAGATATTTATTTAATAAAACTTGTATCGATAACTGTAACATTTTTTGTAAATTGTATTAAAGTAAAATAATTTATCAATTTAAAATAAAGAATTTATCCTGTGTAAATTTCATCCGGAATGCTTAAAAGTGGAAGTTTAACAAGTTTCAACCCTAGAATTATATTAATGTTAAAGCAATAAGTGGCTGGAGTGCTGGACTAAAGCAATAAATGGCTTGACTATATGTTTACCCCTTGCGTGTTTCCAATGATCTGCACATAAAGCATGCGTCCCATCTTCTTAAAAGATATATTTTTTTTAAACTTGTCTCGATAAAATATATAAAAATATAAAAATTGATATATTTATAAACTTTACAATCTAGGATAATCGGAAGATTTTTACCCGGATCTTGTAAATAAAAATATTTTATCTAGGTAAAATAAAATAATATATCGTATAAAATAATAATTTCCCAACTTAGTTTCCACCCGGATCTTGTAAAGAATGACTATTCGGTGTAAATTTCATCCGGACTACAATAAATGGATCAAGTTCTAATGAAACTATATGTTTACCTGTTGCGTGTTTCCAATGATCTGCATAAAGCATGCGTCCCATCTTGTATCCGTCACATCTGGTTATAACAGTTCATTTAATTAATAATAATAATAATAAATATTTGGTCTTATCTCCATCTACCACACCCTCGAGTATCTATATATAGTTAACGTTTTTGTTATTCATCCTTATCCCTAACTTGACTGCTTTCTACAATGTTATTCTATCATTTTGTCTTTCAACATCTTAGTTTAAAAATGTTGGAGCCGCTGCCTCTGAGTGTGGAAAAGGTTAGCTTTCACCCGGATCTAGTAAAGAATGCTAGTGATTTTACTTTCAGAGTTTGTAATATTTACTTGTGCAGGGGAAGATTGCACTTTGTCTCTCCTAGGAGCAGGTTTTAAGTTATTGTGGTAACCATCGAGACGAGGAGTCTGTTGCGGTCCATACAAACGCTTTAGTGAGAGCAGATTTTAAGTTATTGTATAATTTTATTAAAAAATTATAAACCAGGGGCACATGTGTGGTCTGCAGCACTTAGAAGAATCATCCTAAGCCGATTCCTCTCCGTTTGTGGGTCGCTATAACCCGATTCTACTACGTCATTATGCTTACTTTTGATGTTTTTTACTTTGTCATAATGTTTGGTTCTTCCATATATGCAATTGGGAGTGTTGGAAGTTCTATACATTTTAAGATCTGTGTATTAGTGAAACCATTTCTTTTTAGATTATATATGTAATTGGGAGTGTTGGAAGTTTATACATTTTAAGATCTGTGTATTAGTGCAACCATTTCTTTTTGTATTATATATGTAATTGGGAGTGTTGGAAGTTCTATACATTTTAAGATCTGTGTATTAGTGAAACCATTTCTTTTTAGATTATATATGTAATTGGGAGTGTTGGAAGTTCTATACATTTATACTTTATTTTTAAGATATGTTTGAGATTTAATAGGTATTCTACTGCATTAACTGTTTATTCAACCGTAGATAATTGTCAGCCGGGACGTCTGGTTAAAACTTCACCCGGTAGGCTATGGAATGATTTACTGCGACACAATTGAGTCTTAAAGTAATAAAAGTCTTAATTTTGAACTGTCAACCGGATTATATATTCCAGTATATACCGTGTCTCAACCGGTTGTGTATTATATCGGAATTTTTAAAAGGTTTCGGTTTAAATTAGTTTGGTTAAAAGCTAGTTGACTCGTTTATTCAATTGAGGTTTAAAGTATTAAAAGTTTCAGTTTTGAACATGTCAACCGGATGTATATTCACCTGTTACGTGTTTTCAACGATCTGCACAAAGCATGCGTCCCATCTTGTAGATCAGAAAGCAACCTTGTGTTTACTTAAAATTAATAAAAATAATAATAATTAAAATAATAATAATAATAATAATAATAATAATAATAATAATAATAGTAATAATATTTAATAATATATAATTGTGTTGGAAGTGCAGTTCCCTTGTGATCTTAAGTATTAAGTTGAGTCTTCATGTAGCAAAAAGTGTCAACCGGCTGTATAATCCACCGGATGGAATTGTCAACCGGCTGTATATTCCACCGGATGGAAGTTTTGAACCGGTGTTCATAATCCGGTTCATAGAGAGTCATCCGGTTGAGTATATAATGATATTTTCAGCCGGTGATAGTTCATCCGTATTGCACAACATTGCACGTCTTGTTGAAAGTTCAGCCGGTAGAACAAAAAAGATACATCAACCCTAATAATCTGGTCAATCGAGAATATTATACAAAACATAACAGGACAACATATCTATAGAGAAACCCTGATAGAACAAAATTATTTAATACGGTCATAAAACTACAGATACATCAGCCTAATACTCTGGTCCATCGAGATTCTCGTCTTTCAGCAGTGGCCACACGTTGCGTAGTTTGAATTCTTGTTTATACTCCCACAAGAATTCCACTTCGACCCTGTCTAATAGCCTGTCTTCATCCTCGTCCACCGTCATATTGTATATAACCCTGAACATGGTTATCTTGAACCGGATAGCCGCCCATTTGGATATCAACACATCTTTACTGCGGTGGTGTACTTCCTTACCAAGCAGCATATGGAAATGGTTGACGACTCGCTCCCAGAATTCATCATTCTCTCCGTCACTCATGGCGTTCTTCACATCCAAGAAGGCTTGTGCCAAACACATTTTCTCCCCTTCGGGCCACATTTTTCAAGGTGTCGGTGTTTTTTGAAACTTATCGATAACTATAGAGGTTTTATAGGTGGGATGTCTTTCTAACTATTTTGGCGGGAAAGATGCAACTGTTTGATTTAGATGGGTCCGGCTAAATTTAGTCGTAGGGTGCTAAAATATAGATATTTTATGTAGCCGACTAATTTTAGGGGAAACTTATGACGTGTCCAAGACAAATGACGTACCTATTTAACATCAATAAAAAACCATTTTTAAAATAGAATTATTTAAAATAAAAAAAAAGAGGCGAAAGTATGGATCATCAATACAGCTCCCAACCCAATCGCAATTCCGATTTGATACGTCCCCTATGGAGGTTTTCCAAAAAAAACCTTTCATCTTCATCAGGGTGCAACGAAAGGAATGAGGACATCGAAGAGGTTGAACCTCGAGTTTATGCTCAAGAGAAACTCATAGCAAAGCCCCCTACTGAACCTTTGGCTAAAAGACGAAGATGGGCCATTCCAGATGACGAGTGTGACAATTGGTCGAAGGATGTTCTAGAGTTTTATAACAATGGTGATCAACCATACTGTTACTCTGCATTGTTCTTTCAAGAAATAAAACTTGATAAAAGTTTCTGGGGTCCACTCTTGGGCTATGGTCCTTTGTCAACAACTGTAAGCATATCTTTTCAAGTTAATTAAGCAGATAATGTTTCCGATCGTAATTATTAAATTATTTATAATTTCATTTCAGCATATTGAAGGTTGGGTTGGTAGGTTGATGAAGTGGAGACATAGACAATTGATGGGTGATCCTAAACTTAAACTACGCTGGACTATACTTCCACCAAGATTTTATAAACACCTGGTTGACTCATGCCACAAGAACGCAATTAGTTATTGTTCTGGGAAAGTTAAGCCATTCCCTTCTATATTAGAGGTAGATTATGTATTTCTACCCGTGTGCTTGGAGGCTAACATGTGGGCACTATTTCGTCTTGACATGCGCTCACTTAAGTTGTTGATTTATTACCCTCAAGAGATTGATGGTGAGAAGTACAGACGTTCCGTTCATCCTAAATTTACTAGAATGAACGTCTATTTCACATATCTCCTAGTGAAACTTGGTTACTGGAAGAAGGTGAAAACCGTTGAGAATGTTCTGATCTACGATGATAACCAGGAATTTATACAATCGAATAATAATGTCAAAAACAACGAGGCGTTATATGTTTGTATGCTTATGGAACACTTAGTGTCCGGAAAGCCCATCGATCGTGACACCGATTTCAAAGTTTCCTGTATGGAGTACCGGAGGTTCATGGCAGACAAGTTCTATTTTTTTCGTTCATTACCCCGTCAGTATTAGGTTGTTAACTCCCTTTCAATAAAATGTCGCAGTATTTTGTTAGATCAGTAAATGTGTTTGGTACACTATTTTTGTAGTGTACCCTCACGTCTATAACATTCTATTCAACATTGTCATTTAATGTGTTTGGTATTTATTTCCTGGATGATAGAACTAAAAGTTACATTCTGGATGTATACTATTTATTTCCCTAGAACACACACACATTAAATGGAGACGGTGTAAAACTAATACGACCAGTCCGACCAATAATCGTAATCAGTATCGGACTCGAACCGGACCTTATCCTCGTATTCTTGGTCCATGCGTTCTCCCTCCAAAACCTCATCAAGGGCTTTCCAGTCCTCCTCATAATCTTGATCAACAGCCTTATCGACGTTATGAAGATGGACTTCATCATCAAACAGAGAATAGTCCTCAGGTGGGTACTCCGGTTGGTTCTCCGGCAACAAATAATCAAAAGCCCAGTTCCAGAAGTCATCGTCGTCATCGTCAAAGGCTGGAGGTTGAGTTCGAGGTGGAGGTTGGGGTGGGGGTTGAGTAATAGGTTGAGGTGGATGTAGTTCGATCAATGGAACAAACAATGGAGGGGGTACCAAATCAGGAGGGAGAAGAACTAGTCGTATATTATCGTAACTTGTACGTGGCGGTGTTGCCATTGTAAGTATGAACAACTGTGGGTATTGTTTAAGGACGATGCTTTCTTGGAGAATGTTGGTATGTGGAATAATATAGGGAATATAGGTAAAGTAATAAATAAAAATAATTATAAATCAATGTTAAAATATTTCTTATATTATTATTATAAAAGAAAATTTTTGGGACACATGTCATTCTCACATTCAACCTCATAATAATTTTCCTTCCTAAATCATCCCTCCTTATTTTTAGTTATTTGTATAAATAAAATAGATTTATTGTAGGGATAATCACCATCAAAATTATTTAATTATTTGAAAAAAATTATTTTTTCTATCAAAAGAAAAGTTTTGGATATATATATCCGACTTTTTATTTATTAACACCTCGTTGTTTTTGACATTATGTATAAATAAAATAGATTTTTGGATATAATATATAAACAATAAAATTAAAGATGACCTGTGGTTTTTATAAGTTAATTTTGTTAAAAAAATTGCAATGGATAAACATGAAAACACGAAGTGATTAAAAACAACGGGGTATATTGGGAGAAAAGAGATGTATTAATGCTCCTGCTAGCATTAAATTTCTTGAGATACGGGAGCCGTCGAAATAATCTGTGGGCCCATCTCCATTAATATCTACCCTTACATAACCCTAATCCGGCTGAAGTTATATGTTCATACCCTCTACCGCCATTTTTACTCCAAAGATCTTCACATTTTAACCCATCGTTTCCCTCTTCATCATCCGGTGTGTTTGTAACAGAAATGGATGCCGATCACGATTTACAGGTGATCATGAGACCAAGATCCTACGGGGAGGTAAAAACTCAGAACCAATAACAACAATGTACTAAATTATGATGATTATGTACTACATACCTGCAATAACTCGTATTTAATGCAGGCTGACGTGAGAATACGGTTCAACCTAGGCATCATAAATGAGATCCGGGACAAGCTAAACGAAGACCAGTTTGTTATATGGGACAGCACGTGTTTCCATAAGTGGCTCTCGGCCGGATGTGTATCAGCGGGCTCAAAAATATGCCATGCACTGTTCCACCATGAGGTGTTGGTAGATGACGGTGTAAATGGGCTCATCTACGAGTTTGGCGGGAAGCCTTACATATTTGGTCCTTTACAGTTTTGCTTGATGACAGGGTTTAGTTTCTGGAAGTCTGGTTTTTTAAAAAAAGGAATCATACAATCAGAAACCTCTTTTTGTAAACGGGTTTTTAAGACTACTGAACCTAGGGTATCTAAACTAAGGTTAATATTTTCAAAAATGAATCAAACACCAGAGACCTTATTATCAGACGAGGATACAGTACGTGTGTGCCTATTATGTTTGGTGGAAATAGGGTTCAAGGGTTCACAAGATACCTGTAAAATTGATGAGGTTTTATTAGAGTTGGTAGAGAGATTTGAGGACTGGAACATTTACGAGTGGGGGGAATATCTGTGGGACTTAACCTATCCCAAGGTTAAAAACATCCTAAGCGGGAAGAAAGCGGCAAGAGCTGAACGTGAAAAAGCGAGGAAAGGAAAGGCTCATGTTGGAAACAAAGAAGTCCCAGTTTTCCAATACTCCGCCGCTGGGTTTCTATACCCCTTGAAGGTAATATTCATTGTTAATCTTCGTAGTTAATAATTACATTATAAAAAAATGCTTAGTTAATCCTCATAAAGGTCCTTTTTGGTGTTATTTTGCCAGATGTGGATACTAGAGACTTTCCCGGAACTCCTGAGAAGAAGAGAGCGTGACTATGTTCCTAAAATCCCACGTTGTTTGGGTCCTCGAACATGCCCAATAATCACGTGGGCCGATGCAGTAGAGATGATGACGCGAGCCGATAACGTAAGCGATTAATTATTTTATTGAAGAATATATTGAATTTATTAATAATAGGATATAGTCTGGGTCGGCAAAATTTAGTCGTACGTTGCAGGTAACATAGTTGGGTCGGATTTTAGTAGTTCCGGTTCAAGTCACTTGAAGAGTTACTGAAAAATTTTCAATCGCTTTCTGTTGTGTTTAATAGAACCCAGAATTCTTACCGTGTCTACTTAGTCCAACCATCGAGGAGGGCAGGCAGGTCTGGTGGAGACTCAGTTTTCTGGCGATATGTGGTACTGAATGGAAACAGGAAGATCCTACATGTGAAGCTGGACCTAGCGAACCGGTGTACCAGGAGGATTTCGTGGGTGGAAGCATATTCAGGGAAGAAATTGTTATCCCAGCGGGAGTAGAGGAGGACGTGTCGTTTATGTTACAGGGAGATATGTTCCTAGGGGAAGTCCCTCAGACAGAGAAGGAAATGCAGATGGAGGTGGTGATCCGTACCCTGAGGGAACATACTTATTCCCTAAACCAGATTATGAGTAAACTGGAAGTAAGTAGTTTATAGACTCTGTAATATTACCAGTTATACATACTATGTTCTTATATGTGTTTGTGAGTCGCAGGGCCTGAAAATGCAGTCTGCTGATGGTGCTTCTGCAACAACTCCCTCAACCTCTAAGAAAAATGTTAGATTGTGTCATTCACATTGTGCTAGTTAATTGTAGCAAAGATTGTATATTGATTAATTTCTTATGTTAGGTTGTAGAGGAGAGAACTGGTTCCAGTAATGGTGGGAACATACAAGAAGATCCATTGCTATTGGAGGTAAAATAGTTCAGTCTCTGTTTGTAATGGTCGTTAATAAACCCCCAAATTATTATGCTGTTAACTTTTATTATGTTTTAAAGGCTGGGACTAAGTGGAGAACCCCTGGTGATTTAGGAAAGGCTCCTGAGCGCCCTGTGACCGATGGGGTATATTTACACTAACCAATTCATGACAATATGATTAATTTTTATTACTAATTATGTCGATTCTGCTATATTTTAGGTTACTGATGTTTACCACACCCCTACGGGGGCTGTGAATACCGTGGCACATGATTATGGAGATCTTGTGCGGTGTTTGAACTTCACATTGATAGATGAGGATGAGGTAATTCGAGTTATACAACAAGTATACCGGTTTGTATGAGACCGTATCTACCTTAGGTACTAAATTGGTTTATGTAGGCTGTTGAAGATGAAGAGGGCAGACCAAAACGCCGACGAAAACTGGGACCTGCCTGTCTATCCCCATACGTCACATACCAGTTGAAGAGGAGGGTTAACATTACTAACCCATCTGATAATGAGATTGTTAGATTTTCAAAAACAGGTCAGACCACTAAACTGTCTTTGACGAACGGTGTGGAAGTCGGACCTGAATTTTGGACAAGGCTGTTAAAGGTTAACTGTGACTCAGGGTGGCTGATGGATGATGTGAGTGTGGGAAGCCATCTACTTTTATATATTTTTTGTTAAATATGTTGGTTGTTTGTTTACTCGTTCGATTTTTAATCAGCACATATGGGCATGGTCAAATTACCTTTACTACTCGCGCAAGCCAAGGGAACGGTGGAGCATTCTACCACCCTGGTTCCATAATACTAAGCTGATTAAATCACTGGGCGACGGGACGGAAGAACCGTATCCTTCGATTCTCGAGACGGATGTGGTTTGTGTTTTTCATTATGCGTTATTAGAAAGGTTTATTTTTTGTAAGTAATTGAATGTTAGAGTTGTATTTGTTCACTCAGGTATATGTCCCGGTTAACATGTGTGCCCATTGGTATCTCGTGGCATTTGACCTTCTCCACTGGACTTACACCGTTTACGACAGGTATGAACTTGATACGCTTCTATTTATGATGAATATCTATAAAATTAAAAGGTGAATAGTTGTATCAACTAGACTAACAATCTTAAACCCAAATTCTAGCCTGGAAACACCGAATACGAGCACCTTTGTGACCGATTACACCAAGGAACTTGTTTATCGCTTTAGTCACTGGCTGTGGTTTTTTGACTTCTACACCGCTCGTGGAAAGACGACGGAGTTTGAGGAGTTTAGCAGGATATATGAAGATGTCCCACAACAGGTGGGAACAAGCGATTGCGGGGTGTGGCTGTGCATGTTCCTTGAACGGTTGACATCTTATGAGTCAGTGAAACAGAAAAATGAAGACCAGATGGATGATCCTCTACAATACCGCCGGAAGATGGCGAAGGTTTTCTACGAACATAGACTTGCAGAGTAGGGATTGGTTGGTGGTAGGGATGGGTTGGGGATAAGGTCTCGTAGAATTATAATGGGGGCATCTGTTTTGACGTTAACATGTTTATTGTGGTGATACTTGTTACGATATTTCAGACGTATTGTATTTGGTTTTATGTTAATTGCACTTCACCCGGAACCCCTGAATGTTGTGGTCTCTATGGCACCGTTTGTTTAATGCACTTCACCCGGATTATATTTGGTTTGATGTTATAGTTTAAATGCACTTCAACCGGAATTTCCATCCCGGGTGACCTTTTTCCAACGTCTGTTTGAAATAACATTGTTTTTCCAAACGGTGGTCTCAAACGGTTGACTTGCTTCAAACGGAGTTCTCATATTCCTATTCCGGCTTACTTTTTCAAAATTGAATTTTAAAATAAGTTAATTTTTCAAATAACATCATTTATATCCCGGCTGAATTTTTCAAACGGTAGTCTCAAATAACACAGTGTTTCCAAGCGGTAGTCTCAAACGGTGACTTCCTTCAAACGGATATCCCTCATAAACTTGTTCCATTACAAAATTTCCATCTTTCAGGATATTACTAATTAATTTAATATACATATCGAAGATTTTTAC
>JBCNJP010010756.1:0-20362 GCA_039602395.1 Deinandra increscens subsp. villosa
ATTAAATAAGTTGGGCTGGGCTTAGAGGGTTTTAATTAGATTAGTAGGCTAGTTTACTATTGGATATGGGCTTGGGCTTGGGTTTAAGATCCAAAAGGGCCCAATTGTAAACCCATTGGGGTGCCTATATAAACCCCAATGGTTCTCCTAGTTGAGGTTGCTCATTCAAGTTGCTAGTTTACGATTCCAGGGGAGCAACAAGGTGATTACGATCGTAAACCCGAGAGATCTAGTTTACGATTACTATTTTGTACCCGACAAGTTCATCTTGTGTGCAAAGATCAGGTTTTTATCGTTTATATTCATCGTATTATTTACATATATCCCCCTACTAAGTCATTTTATTACATATATACCCAAGCTTAAACTTTAATTACATATATCCCCTTCCTAAACCATATATATTACATATTTGTCCAATTCGTTTAAAATTGATTATTAAATGACTATTATACCCCTATTAACACTTACATATTTCTACCTTCTAATATTATTAATTACATATATTAACCTTTTAAAAAAACCATCTATCAGTCCAAATAACAAACATTTTCACCCATGAAGTACCCTTCTCGTAACCATCTGAGTAAAACAACAAACATTTTCACCAGTGCGAACATCACACCTAACCTTTTGGTAAACATCCTCATTTGCCTTAAGAAAGAGCTTGTCTATGCCCCCAATATTTTTCTATATCCCTATAACACTTTTTTCAAAGAGAGCACACTTTAACCACCAGTTACTCCCATGTATAGATCTGATAACTTAACCAACAATTGGTTAGGATTAGCCTTGAACTTCCACCATCACTTGACCAATAACGCCAAGTTAGTCTTTACGATTTGTGAACTCAAATCAGTTAATACAAATCAGTCAGGTATGCAAGTATGATTCAGTTCTGTTGATGAAATCTAGATGGGTTTTCGATCATCGAAACTTGAGTTGATGGTTCGGTAAAATTATTCTCTTCCTTTTCACCATCGCAGCTTATATCATTCTACAATTGTGTGTTTGTTCAAGAACCCTAATTCAACGGGTACTAATTTCCCCCCTTTTGCTGCAGGAGTACTTCAGTTAGCCTATTTTAAAATGGCTTTTGGATGCAACCTGATTAACGGATGTTGTCGCCGCCGTAAGGTTACCGGTCCTCACCTTGGTTGGAGAAGAGAAGCGCAGTTCGAGATGGTGGCTTGGTATCCGTTTCCGTCAAACGCAAGCATAAACATGGATTTTGATGATTAAATAATTTTTTTTAATTTGAAATGCCAAATGGGTAATTTCTTATGAAAAAGGGGATATATGTAATTAAACTTTATGTTTGGGTATATATGTAATTAAGCAGCTTACTAAGGGGATATATGTAAATGTTCCTAAATAAAATGCCTAAGTATGCTAATTTTTTGAAAGATATGTTAAGTAGTAAAAAGAAACTTGAAGCTTTGTCTGATATAACCCTTGATGCAAATTGCTCAGCTGTAGTCCAGAATAGGTTACCTGAGAAATTAACTGATCCGGGAACTTTTACTATTCCTTGCATTTTTGGTAGCTTTTCTGTGACTCTTGCTTTAGCTGATTTAGGTGCCAGTGTTAAAGTAATCCTTTAGTAGTCCCCAAGTAGGACTAAAGTAATCCTCTAGTAATCCTCAAGAAGGACTAAAGTAATACTTTAGTAGTCCTCAAGTAGGACTAAAGTAATCCTCTAGTAATCCACAAGAAGGACTAAAGTAATCCTCTAGTAGTCCTCAAATTAGTCATCAAGGCTTCGAGTGTTGATCCAAGCTCAACCGTCATCTTCACTACCTTCTGCTTGCGTGATAACTGTGAGAAAAACATCTTATTTATATTCTTAAATACTCGTTCATATTTATACCTAAGAACACCCATTATAAAGGGCTTGTTGGTTAATCACCTTAAAGGAGAACAACTCAACTTTAAATTCTGTCCAAAACACAGATCCGTTGTTAGACTTTTATCCGGCCATATCTCGGTCATTTAGAACTCAAATTTAACAAACTCAGAATCCACGATTAAATTTATGTAGTTAGCTTTCCAACGATATATAGTTTTCCTTTTAATTCAAACCGAGCAGCTCACAACAGTCCCTACAAGAAAGGTGCGTGTTTCCGTACCTTCTGTTTTGTGAGGCTGTTTCGAGCTATCTCTTAGCATTTTCTTAAATCGCTTATTAAACAAAAAATATTTGCAATAAATTAAACTAACAATCTGTAAATTTTGGTAATTTATAGTTAACGTTTGATATTTTAAAAACGCACTTAAAGTCATAGCTCATAAGCTGTCCAAAATCTCTAATTGATACACTAAACCAAAAACCAATACATATCACCAATGGTCAACGGATTAACTCATTTGAACAAGACCCAACTAATCTAAAGTGGGTAACTTAGACATTCGATTCATGTCTCTAGACTTAAAGTGTCTTCATATAATATAGGACACGGATAGTCGTCTTCTTATCACTCGGACTCTTTTCATATTTCACTCACCACCTCAAGTGAGTACTCATAATCCCTTTTCCTTTTCAAGTTTATGGATGTAACATGTATACATTATTCAAGCACGCATTCTTTCTTTTTTCTTTTCAAACTATGCGATCTCATTCTCTGTCTATGTGTGATTTCTATGCTATATGTTAAACTATGTTGTCACTATTCGAAGTCTATATTCTAGCATGATCATTAACAAACAAGCCTATGGTAACAATAATGGATTCCATTGGACTGACAACCCACCTAAATTTGACCGGTTTGGCATTCGGGTCATTGAAACCTAACTCAAGCTAAGCGTAACTTTCGAGTTACGGACACTAGTCATCAAGGTTTGATTATGCAATATTTGTTTATTCGTACGCACTAGAGTCTACATTTGACATATGAATCGCTTTCAAACTATTATATATATTCTAACCTTATGTTTACTCACCAACTATTTTAGTTGACACTCTCTATTTTTTATACATGTTACAGGAAATGCTGGTTGAGCTATACGTGATTGATGCTACATCTAGGATGCTTTGGACCTAGATTAAATAAATCAAACTTTATATGTTATGCTATGTTATGTGTGTCGAACCCGTTGTAAGGCTTGGAATTTGGTAATGAATTAATATTGAGACTTTAATTAGTGTCATTAGCTATTTGGACAATCATCATGCCCCGACGCATATTCCGCCGTCGGTTGGGGTGTGACAGATTGGTATCAGAGCCATGGCTATAGGGAATTAGGTTATTAGAAATGGTGACCTAGACTATAGCTTTAGGTGTCCAAACATGAGCATCTCATGTCTTGCATGCTTATTACATATTACTATATGTCCATATATATGCTACTTATTCCTACTTGATTCGATTCAAGCCCCAAATCTTTTCATGACACACACATCCACACCATCACCTTATACCACATTTGAAGTTTCATTATTTTAGTTACTTTTTGATTTTCAATCTCGTCAAAGTTTAAGTTCTAAGTGACGGGCATGTAATAACTGGAAGGGTGGACGCCGGTAACCGAGTTTTCTGTCTAAGAAAGGCGTTTCGTATTAACCTAAGTCAACCGCTGAGCCTGTGCGCCGATCTGGGAACTCTTAGCAAGAGTGTCTTACAATTAGGCCAAAGCATGTCATACCAAACGTCACACGAACTAAAATAACTTTGATAAGTCAAGGTGATCATTTTAATGGTTACCATTCAATACCTTGTTTGTCTCACAATTCAATATGATTTTTTTTTGTTTCAGATTTCATTTTCAAATTCAAGATCTACATTATTCGTACGATTTATACAAATTGATTTTACAATGTTTTCGACCTAATTTTCATGATTTTCACGTGTTTATCATCTATCAATCCTTTTTAATCCTTGGACTCAAATTCTCTTTCACTTAAATTCAGCATGTCTGTTCATTTCAACGGTCTCCGTTCTGGAAATTCAGGACGCAAGATGGCTACCCAAATAGCCAAGCAAATGGCTAAAGTCATCCCGGAAATGATGGTTCAAATCCAACAGAACCTCAACACGAATCAGAATAACCAAGCTGGCGCTAATCCTCCCCACTGCACCTTCAAACACTTCAACTCCTGCAAACCAGCCATCTTCTATGGGTCTGAAGGGGCTACTGGCCTGCTCCAATGGTACGAGAGCATGGAGAACACTTTTCTCAACAGCGATTGCCCTGAGAATTTGAAGGTTCGTCATGCTATCAGTGTCTTCCAAAAAGAGGCACTCACCTGGTGGAACAGCGAAAAACACACTCGGGGTTTGGATGCTGCCATGGCCTTATCTTGGAACGAAGTCAAGGAACTCATGAACCGTGAGTTCTGCCCTCGTAGCGAGATCATGAAACTCGAGGTTGAGTTTTGGGGACTGAAGCAAGATAGCGGAGAAAACTTAGCTTACAACATTCGTTTCAAACAGCTAAGTTACTTGGCTCCTCACTTTGTTGAACCTTTTTCTCGAGCCATCGAGAAGTACATTAAGGGTCTCCCAATTCAAATTCGAGACACCATGTGGGGTAGGAACCCAGAGACACTCGTAGAGGCTATGCGTCTAGGTGCAATCCTTACTGATGATCACGTAGAAGTAGGGACCCTATTCCGAAAGGGCGCAAAGAAATCATCTGATAAAGTCTCAACCGACACACCTAAAGATGTTAAGGCTGAGTCATCTGCTGCTAACAAGAAGAAGCGGAAAGCTAACAACTGTAACTATGTCGTCATCACACCTGCCACACCCATAACTCAGGTTCCTCCCTCTACTCAGCCCATCAAGAAGCCCTACACTGGGCCCTTTCCCCAGTGTAACGCCTGCCAATACCATCACCCTGCGACTACTCCGTGTCGCCAGTACCAAAATTGTGGTCGTATGGGTCATACTATCAACGTTTGTAAACAACCCATTCGACCTCGAGCTCAACAACCCCTTGTTCGACCCGCTGCTTTCCCCATTGCTCCACCACCACCCTATAGGCCTGCTTGATTCCAATATGGCGACCCAACACATTTTCGTAGTGCATGTCCCATGTTGACCATTGTGAACAACGCTCAAGCCAATCCAGTCAACTAGGGTGCGCGTGACCAGTGGTGATATTATTGGATAACTCTAAAACTATACATTAATGATGGAACAATAATAAAATTTATAATAGTTAAAACATTATACTCTTTTATAAATGTGTGACTTATATCATTATTATTCTCACGGAACATCTATCCGGCCGAAGTTTAAACGGAAAGGTTCAGGCGGACTGTGTTCCGGTTGAGGTTGAAACATTAATGTTCCATACGTCCGTTTGTTATAATCTAGCTACAAATATGGTCATTAACTAATAAAGAATATCAAATTGAAACTCGTTATTTTATCTCTCGTATATAAAATACCAATAGATCACCCACATGACTAAAGGAATCCTTTAGTAGTCCCCAAGTAGGATTAAAGTAATCCTTTAGTAGTCCCCAAGTAGGACTAAAGTAATCCTCTAGTAATCCTCAAGAAGGACTAAAGTAATCCTTTAGTATTCCTCAAGTAAGACTAAAGTAATCCTCTAGTAATCCTCAAGAAGGACTAAAGTAATCCTCTAGTAGTCCTCAAATTAGTCATCAAGGCTTCGAGTGTTGATCCAAGCTCAACCATCATCTTCACTACCTTCTGCTTGCGTGATTACTGTGAGAAAAACATCTTATTTATATTCTTAAATACTCGTTCATATTTATACCTAAGAACACCCATTATAAAGGGCTTGTTGGTTAATCACCTTAAAGGAGAACAACTCAACTTTAAATTTTGTCCAAAACACAGATTCGTTGTTAGACTTTTATCCGGCCATATCTCGGTCATTTAGAACTCAAATTTAACAAACTCATAATCCAATTAAGTTCGTTTAGTTAGCTTTCCAACGATATATAGTTTGCCTTTTAATTCAATCCGAGCAGCTCACAACAGTCCCTACAAGAAAGGTGCGCGTTTCCGTACCTTCTGTTTTGTGAGGCTGTTTCGAGCTATCTCTTAGCATTTTCTTAAAAAGCTTATTAAACAAAAAATATTTGCAATACAATAAACTAATACTCTGTAAATTTTGGTAATTTATAGTTAACGTTTGATATTTTAAAAACGCACTTAAAGTCATAGCTCATTAGCTGTCCAAAATCTCTAATTGATACACTAAACCAAAAACCAATACATATCACCAATGGTCAATGGATTAACTCATTTGAACAAGACCCAACTAATCTAACGTGGGTAACTTAGACATTCGATTCATGTCTCTATACTTAAAGTGTCTTCATATAATCTAGGACACAGATAGTCGTCTTCTTATCACTCGAACTCTTTTCATATTTCACTCACCACCTCAAGTGAGTACTCATAATCCCTTTTCATTTTCAAGTTTTGGGATGTAACATGTATACATTATTCAAGCACGCATTCTTTCTTTTTTATTTTCAAACTATGCGATCTCATTCTCTGTCTATGTGTGATTTTCATGCTATATGTTAAACTATGTTGTCACTATTCGAAGTCTATATTCTAGCATGATCATTAACAAACAAGCCTATGGTAACAATAATGGATTCCATTGGACTGACAACCCACCTGAATTTGACCGGTTTGGCATTCGGGTGATTGAAACCTAACTCAAGCTAAGCGTAACTTTTGAGTTACGGACACTAGTCATCAAGGTTTGATTATGCAATATTTGTTTATTCGTACGCACTAGAGTCTACATTTGACATATGAATCGCTTTCAAACTATTATATATATTCTAACCTTATGTTTACTCACCAACTATTTTAGTTGACACTCTCTATTTTTTATACATGTTACAGGAAATGTTGTTTGAGCTATACGTGATTGATGCTACATCTAGGATGCTTTGGACCTAGATTAAATAAATCAAACTCTATATGTTATGCTATGTTATGTGTGTTGAACCCGTTGTAAGGCTTGGAATTTGGTAATGAATAATTATTGAGACTTTAATTAGTGTCATGAGCTATTTGGACAATCATCATGCCCCGGCGTATATTCCGCCGTCGGTTGGGGTGTGACAGATTGGTATCAGAGCCATGGCTATAGGGAATTAGGTTATTAGAAATGGTGACCTAGACTATAGATTTAGGTGTCCAAACATGAGTATCTCATGTCTTGCATGCTTATTACATATTACTATATGTCCATATATATGCTACTTATTCCTACTTGATTCAATTCAAGCCCCAAATCTTTTCATGACACATACATCCACACCATCACCTTATACCACATTTGAAGTTTCATTATTCTAGTTACTTTTTGATTTTCAATCTCGTCAAAGTTTAAGTTCTAAGTGACGGGCATGTAATAACTGGAAGGGTGGATGCCGGTAACCGTGTTTTCTGTCTAAGAAAGGCGTTTCGTATAAACCTAAGTCAACCGCTGGGCCTGTGCGCCGATCTGGGAACTCTTAGCAAGAGTGTCTTACGTATTAGACCAAAGCATGTCATACCAAACGTCACACGAACTAAAATAACTTTGATAAGTCAAGGTGATCATTTTAATGGTTACCGTTCAATACCTTGTTTGTCTCACAATTCAACATGATTCCCTATAGACTTTGTGGTGGTGGATAGTGATTATGATGTGAGGTGCCCATTGATTTTAGGGAGGCCTTTCCTTAGGACTGCCCAAGCATTAGTTGATGTGTTCGCGGGTATGATCACTTTGAGAGTAGAGAATGAGTCGGTTGAATTTAGAGTTGGTGTGTCGAGTGACAAAAGCAACGATTACGTGTACTTTATAGAATCTTTCATGTCTATGGTGGATAGTTGTGTTAGTTATGTCACAAGTAAGGATCTAGTGGTAGTTGGAAATAGGTTGGAAGGTGAATCGGTTGTTGAGGATAAGTGTGGGGAAGATCCCGGGGGTTTAGAGGAAGTAGTTGATAAAAATGAGATTTTCGAATCGTTAGTGGAACCCGAAGATGAATTAGTGGTTGGAGAGATGTTGGTGGTTGAGAGTAGTTGTAGGAGAGCCACACTTGGTGATATAGGTAGTTATGAGGACAGGATAATGCTTAGGCCAAGTGTGGGGAGGTTGAAGGTGGTTGTTAGTGAGAACGACCCGGCTCTGAGTTTTCTAGAAAAAATTAAGTTTCTACCGGGTCGTTATAAGCATTGGAAGGTTAAACACTTGTTGGAGTCAATAAAGTTGTTTGCTTTAACAGTTAGGAATTTGGTAAGTAGTTGGGAGGATGAGAACCGGGTGCAAACCGGTAATTTTGGGGTTAAGGATGTGAAATCAAAGCCTCTAGATGGTTTGGGAGGTTGTTTTGATGTTTTGTGCTAAATGATTAAGTGCCCGGCCTGTATATTTTGTAATTGTGGTCTTTAATTTTTTGCAATTTTTGGTTTTCGTGTTTTTGCTTTTTTCTGTTTTGTGTTTTTTCGGTGTTTGCAGGTGATTCGGGAGGCTTAAGATCATTGGAACGAGAAGAGGAATTTTCCAGGTATGTGTTGAGGTCAAAAGTGCAGGTTTGTGCTGGAAAATTTTGACCAAATAGACCTGGAGTAGAGAGCAAAAGAGATAGAAATTTTTCAAAGCCAAAAGTTCAAAAATCTCTGGAAATTGTGTTCCAGGCATATCTCCCGGAAGGTGGAAGGGAGTAGGTGATACACCTGGAGAGTAGCAGACCGCCGGTGGTTGTGTTCCTCGCGATACGCAAAGATTGGCAGTGTAACATCCGTATTTTTCAAAAACCCGAAAACTCGACCAACTTTAAGATCCAAGGTTTAAGCCCAATTCTCAACACCATAAATGGTAGATTACTCTCTTCCATATGATAGTACTCTGAAAATGGTGAACGTGGGCGAAAACCGTGCGCAAAACCGAGTTATAACGAAGCGGGAATCGCGAAAATAAGTTTGGTGTTATTGTTGATTGCAAAGACGCGTTTTTCCTTCTAAACTCATCCCACATCGCCCATTATACTATTTTTTTCTTCATTTCACACCTCTAAATACCCTCCCTTGATCCCTAATAGCTTGCAACTCCTAGTTTGAGTATAAACAAATGAAATAACCAATTTTTGGCGGTTCCATAACTACAATACCCCTTCGGGTGTCGTGCTTAGTAGTTTTTATGCTCTCGGCGAAGAGGTGCTGCCTTTCAAGCTCGTCTCGTTTGAAAAGCTTCTTTGAAGGTAATTCTTCTTCTTTTTCTTTCTTTGTTTCCTTTCTTTCCTTCCTTTCGTTATTCGTTTATTTATCGTTTTATTAGTTTAATTAGTTTAGTTTAGGTTCTTAGTTAGGTGCTTTAGGCTCGTTTAGGTAACCTTGCTAAGGCTCGTTCTTATAACGCCTAGCATTGCTAAGGCTTGTCCTTTAGACAGCCTAGCTTTGTAAAGGCACGTCATTAGGACGTGTTGCCTTGCTTAGGCCGATTTAGGCTTGCTGTAGCCTTGTAGAGGCTCGTTAGGCCCAACGAGTCTAACCCATCATGTCCAATTTCATCTATATTCCTCTAATCCAAAAGTCAACGTTTTTATGCATGAACAAATTGGGGATTAAGACTGGTTTTTCACAAATCAACAATTAAACTAATTCTCAATCATTATAATATGTAATTCAGGTTGTGAACATAAACTCATTTTTAAGAATTTCAAATACACTTAGAAATCGCTCTCTGTTTAACAACATATTTAGTGATGGTACTTGAGACGCGAATGACATGTAGTAACTTGAAGGGTGAAAACACCGATAGTTGGGGTCTCTGTCAAAGGATAAGTGTTCGCATAATTCCCATAGTCGGACTTGGGTGCTTACCTGGGATGCCCCGATGAGAGTGTCATAACCTATTAGGCCAAAGCATGTCTACTAACGTTTAAGGTACTATTACTCTTAAAAGTTAACATGTTTTCGAACTTCAATTTATAACATTAAAACCCATTCCCCAAATGCATAAGAGCTTAGAATCTCATATTCCAATATTCATGTCGTCCCCTTCTATTCTTTTAGGATGAATCTTCGGGACTAATCCTTTCACCTTCACTTTTCGCTTCGTGGACTTAACTTTTAATCCAAGTGAGTAATCCTTGCCCCTTTTTCTCATTTACTCATTTTTGGGGTTGCAACATGTATCCTATTTCAAAGTGTTGTCTTTCAAGTTTATCATTTACCATGCGTATGTGATATATGTGTGAATTATGTGTTATGTGACTTCTAGCATGATTTGTCAATATGTGATTTTCAAAGGCTTTCATGTTTATCAAAGGTTTTCATGTTTATCATCGGATGTCAAGTATGTCATAGTTGTCATGTATGTCATGTCTTTCATTTGGCATAAACATTAACGTAAGGCCTGGGGTAACAAAGGTAGATCTATCGGTTGACAACCCACTCAACTTGACCGGTTTGGCGTTGGGTGTTTGGAGCCTATTTCATTATTTCATATAGTCTAACCTGCGAGGTTAGGGAATCTATCATATGTCATTGAGGTTTGTTTATGCCTAGTCTTTCATGTTGTCATTTATTACCAACAATTTTGGTTATGCCTAGTCTTTCATGTTGTCAATATCTTCTAGCATGTTATATTTCACTTATTCTATCATATGACACGTAACGCATGTTTTTTTCAAATATATGTTATGTATCAAACTTGTGGTTACTCACCAACTATTTATAGTTGACCCCCTTTATTTTATACATGTTGAAGGCTATGATGTTGATGTTTCAAGATGCTATCACATAGGGCTTTTGGACCTAGTTTAATAAATAAATTGTATTTGTTATTAATATTTGATGTATTGTTTTATTTTTCAATGCTATTAATAAAATTTATTATTTAACTATTGTCACTAAATTAGTTGTCATGAGCTTATGGGCAATCTAATCATGCCCCGACGTTTCCGCCGTCGGTTGGGGTGTGACAGATTGGTATCAGAGCCATGGCTATAGGGAACTAGGTTATTAGAAATGGAATGACCTAGACTATTGCCTTAGGTGTCCAAACACGAGAACCTCGTGTATTGCATGCTTCACTTAGAGATTGCCCTTTTTATGTCTTGTATCTTTCTTAGTTATGATGTACCTCAAGTCTAACACTTATCACACACTTATGGACTCAATTTCAGGCTTCCTAGCTTTTTCTTGTTTTGCATGCGGTTTCATGATATCCTATTTATACTTCGATTTCGATCTATGATATTCTTTTGATTTTCAAGATTTCATGGCTAAAACACCACTTTTCATGATTTCAATGGCATTTTTGAAATTTTCACCATCGACACTTACTTTCATAATTTTACATATTTTACACTCATGTTTTAGTCGATTGATTTTCCATATTCAAACCTTTCGTGTTTTATTACATTCAAAGTCATCCTTGTGATTTCTATTTCACAATGTTATAATGTTGTACGACACTCCTGTGGCATATCACATCCTAAACTATCCTACGATTTACGTTATAGGTTCACAGTTCCATTTCGACTCACCTTTGAGAATTTAAATAACCCCTTGGTTATTTAATTTGTAGCTCAAGTTTTACAATTTTCCGATTCCACCTTTGAGATATTTGGCGATGTTTATACAATCAATTTGTTACCCTCATGATTTCATATACTCTTGATTTTTCACACATCATCCTTGTATTTCAAATTTATGCCATTCCTCGTCACCATAAATGTGTTATGGATCTGATTATCCCATTTTAAACCAAAACCTTGTGAGTTCATAAAACGCTTTTGCTTAGTTTCAAAACCTTCATTTCACGATTCTCAAGTCGCGGTCGATTGATTGTTTTATCAAATCGTGTTGCCAACCAATTTTAGACTCAACCCAGCAACCCATTGTTCCAATCATAGGCCAACCTGTTGCACCAATGCCCAATAGACACACCTGCATGGTGACACGCAACTCTACAATGTGTGTCCTAGGTTGGTCATTGCTGACAATGCTTCGGTCAAACTAGCCAAACAGATTGCGGATAGTAACTGTTTTGATCTTAAGTCAAATTTATCGTTTGAATCCAGTCAGTCGGCTTATAAGTTTACGATTTTTTGGCAAATTCATTTGTGATTGCATTGTTCGATGTACAATTTAAAACAATTTACACTCATCATTTCAAAACCTATTTATAGCACGTATTTTGCTTTTAGCTCATTTACAGGTGAGCGAGTACTTGTCGATGGGTTTATGAGTTTACAAGTTTGCAATGGTTACGAGATTACATGCTTATGAGTTAACGCGTTTACCCATTAACGAGCCTACGGACTCAAATGTACATGATATCACGTTTTAGAAAATATTAAATTATCCATTTTTGAACCCCTACAAAATATCACGTTTTGCACTTTTAGGTATACATGTTTAGGAATTTACTCGTTTAGGAAATTATGAGTTTACGAGTCCACATGATTACGGGATTGCATGTGTACGAGTTTACGATTTTACAACTTTACGAGTAGATAACTATACATGTTTATTAAATTAAAAAAAAACTCATCCTTTATATTCAAGGTTATATTCCAAACACAATCACGCGATGTTCCAACTGTTTCGCTTTAACAATTATTTTTTATCCAAACTCATTTTATACCCTAACTAACGTCAAATTTGTGTGTATCGCGAATTCGAAGATCGTTCGTTTTCCCCGCTCGACAATCAAGTCCTGACAATCTATGGCGATAAACCGTTCCACATGCTCTAGCTTATGTCCGGCGTTAAATCCCACAAGTACTTGCATAAGGAGTACATGACTTGTCTGGTCAGCATTGTGGATGTTTGTAATTAGGAATAGGGAGTCCAAGACATCCTAGTCATTCGGGACTTCCCTGAAGTGTTTCCCGAAGACATATTGGGTCTTCCTCCCGTTTGCCAAGACGACTTCCGCATTAATTTACCCAGTACTACTCATGTTGGCAAGTCACCATATCGCCTCACACTGTTTTGTGTCAGCCACTTATCTCTAATTCTCTTCCTCCCGCAATTACGACTCCCATTTAGTCTTTTATCGCATGCATGATGACGATATCCCCGCATCTGTACTACTTATATATACTATAGATACTTCTCAGTCATGATCAACGTTTCTTTTTGAATCCATAATTGTGCCTAGCCATAAGCTTCTTATGGCTAACCAAGCACTCTTGTGGAACTCCTAGATTCTTTTGCAGCTCTTTTCTGGATAAATTTGTTATCGCCTTCGTTGGCGATGTTCTTGAATCCTATTTTCAAAATTTTCATGAAATTTTCACCCAAACACTAATCTTTAGGAAGACTCGCGTTATTCCGCATTTCGAATACATATTGTAATTTTTTTATGTTAGCGCTATTTAATGTTTCGAACTTAATCTGTGGTTTTCAATGCTCGGCGTATGAGTTCCAAACTCGCTTTATTCAATACTCGATGTGTGGACTCAATTCCTAGTTTCTAATGTTGATCTATGGATTAAAACTTGCGGTGTCAATACATGACGTGTTTATTCAAAAATTTGTAACTCACATTATTCAAAAAAATTGATTGGTGAGTTCAGTTTGCGATTTTCGACTCACAGATGGTGAATTCGGTTGTGATGTTCAACGCTTGGGTTGCGGTATTCAACTCTCGGCTCGCAAATTCAACTCTTGGTTTATAGTTTTCAACTCTTAGCTTGAAGATTTCTATATTCGATGTGTAGATTCCAACATCCGGTTCAATTCATGTATTTCAAAATTCAAACTTGCATGTTTAGACCTTCAGTTCATGATTTCAAACTTAGTACATGCTTATGCTCAATTGATATTCAACTTTCAAATTCATGTCACTCAATTTAAGTTAGTCCATTCATTCGAATCATGCCATTTGATAGATATACCACGTGTAATCCGTTCGCTTATCGCGATTAGCCTTTGTACTAGCGTTACCCATGTTTTCATGATCAAATGTTTTCACAATCTCATGCTTTAATGTTTTCACTATCTCAAGTTTTCATTATCACAAATTTTCATATTTATCATTACCACATGTTTCCATTATTTCATGTCATCAATGTTACACGCTTTCATTATCACACGACCACCTTATCACATGTTTTCAATATTGCATGTTTTTATTATCACGTGTTTTCACTATCACATGCTTTACCAATCTTGCTAACCAAGACTCATACGAACTATAACCATCAATTGTATGTAATACTAGTTAACCATGCGATTGATTTTGGGTCATAGCCGTGAGGTCTTGTCGTGTTAGCAAGGAATTATATTTTTATTTTTTTTGGATTTTGTCTAGACCTCGCCCCTCGAGAAAGGTGGACTGGGTGTGAGTCGCGACACATCTAGTTCGCCAGAATCGAACCCGTTATCTTGTTAAAATCCGACATTGTTTTGTCAGTTACATTGATTTCATTTTTTATGGATACATTCACTTACATTAAATTTAATTAGTCAAGTTATCACTTTCAAATGGTTACATGTTAACCCCTCAACCCCTTATTCTATCCTCTACCTCTCCTTATTTGGATATCCTAAAGTAGGGAAGATTGTGGCTTTCACTTTACTGAACATGTTGTTTGGTCAAATCGTGCATACTCGTCTTCGAATCATCTATGACCTTTGATTCTCGGTATGGTACTCATTCCATGTGTGTACGCCATTATCCATGTCATTGTCAAATGTATCACATTTTATATAAACTACGTCTGGATATTACGGTGTCAAGTATTCCCTTCCATGCTTTTTGTGTTGTGTGAGGGAGTCTCTCCGTAGGCAACTAGCACGCTTTTGAAGAAGCGACGATGTGGTGGGTTAGCTGCGGTACACCCTATATATAAGCATCGGTGGTGCTTTAAAAGTGGGCTAGGTGTGGGACCGAGAGTTGGCCCTGGTGTTGTGTCAAAATTAGTGTTACAAATTTATATCACTATTTCAAAGGAAACATTTACAATTAATTTTTTTTTTGTATAAGGGTACTTTTTGGTATAACATTTAATTATCCTCATTCATGTTTCCTACAGTCTCTACTAACTGAATTTCGGGACGAAATTTCCTAAAGTAGAGGAGACTGTAACATCCGTATTTTTCAAAAACCCGAAAACTCGACCCACTTCAAGATCCAAGGTTTAAGCCCAATTCTCAACACCATAAATGGTAGATTACTCTCTTCCATATGATAGTACTCTGAAAATGGTGAACGTGGGCGAAAACCGTGCGCAAAACCGAGTTATAACGAAGCGGGAATCGGGAAAATAAGTTTGGTGTTATTGTTGATTGCAAAGACGCGATTTTCCTTCTAAACTCATCCCACATCGCCCATTATACTATTTTTTCCTTCGTTTCACACCTCTAAATACCCTCCCTTGATCCCTAATAGCTTGCAACTCCTAGTTTGAGTATAAACAAATGGAATAACCAATTTTTGGCGGTTCCACAACTACAATACCCCTTCGGGTGTCGTGCTTAGTAGTTTTTATGCTCTCGGCAAAGAGGTGCTGCCTTTCAAGCTCGTCTCGTTTGAAAAGCTTCTTTGAAGGTAGTTCTTCTTCTTTTTCTTTCTTTGTTTCCTTTCTTTCCTTCCTTTCGTTATTCGTTTATTTATCGTTTTATTAGTTTAATTAGTTTAGTTTAGGTTCTTAGTTAGGTGCTTTAGGCTCGTTTAGGTAGCCTTGCTAAGGCTCGTACTTAGAACGCCTAGCATTGCTAAGGCTTGTCCTTTAGACAGCCTAGTTTTGTAAAGGCACGTCATTAGGACGTGTTGCCTTGCTTAGGCCGATTTAGGCTTGCTGTAGCCTTGTAGAGGCTCGTTAGGCCCAACGAGTCTAACCCATCATGTCCAATTTCATCTATATTCCTCTAATCCAAAAGTCAACGTTTTTATGCATGAACAAATTGGGGATTAAGACTGGTTTTTCACAAATCAACAATTAAACTAATTCTCAATCATTATAATATGTAATTCAGGTTGTGAACATAAACTCATTTTTAAGAATTTCAAATACACTTAGAAATTGCTCTCTGTTTAACAACATATTTAGTGATGGTACTTGAGACGCGAATGACATGTAGTAACTGGAAGGGTGAAAACACCGATAGTTGGGGTCTCTGTCAAAGGATAAGTGTTCGCATAAATCCCATAGTCGGACTTGGGTGCTTACCTGGGATGCCCCGATGAGAGTGTCATAACCTATTAGGCCAAAGCATGTCTACTAACGTTTAAGGTACTATTACTCAGAAAAGTTAACATGTTTTCGAACTTCAATTTATAACATTAAAACCCATTCCCCAAATGCATAAGAGCTTAGAATCTCATATTCCAATATTCATGTCGTCCCCTTCTATTCTTTTAGGATGAATCTTCGGGACTAATCCTTTCACCTTCACTTTTCGCTTCGTGGACTTAACTTTTAATCCAAGTGAGTAATCCTTGCCCCTTTTTCTCATTTACTCATTTTTGAGGTTGCAACATGTATCCTATTTCAAAGTGTTGTCTTTCAAGTTTATCATTTACCATGCGTATGTGATATATGTGTGAATTATGTGTTATGTGACTTCTAGCATGATTTGTCAATATGTGATTTTCAAAGCCTTTCATGTTTATCAAAGGTTTTCATGTTTATCATCGGATGTCAAGTATGTCATAGTTGTCATGTATGTCATGTCTTTCATTTGGCATAAACATTAACGTAAGGCCTGGGGTAACAAAGGTAGATCTATCGGTTGACAACCCACTCAACTTGACCGGTTTGGCGTTGGGTGTTTGGAGCCTATTTCATTATTTCATATAGTCTAACCTGCGAGGTTAGGGAATCTATCATATGTCATTGAGGTTTGTTTATGCCTAGTCTTTCATGTTGTCATTTATTACCAACAATTTTGGTTATGCCTAGTCTTTCATGTTGTCAATATCTTCTAGCATGTTATATTTCACTTATTCTATCATATGACACGTAACGCATGTTTTTTCAAATATATGTTATGTTTCAAACTTGTGGTTACTCACCAACTATTTATAGTTGACCCCCTTTATTTTATACATGTTGCAGGCTATGATGTTGATGTTTCAAGATGCTATCACATAGGGCTTTTGGACCTAGTTTAATAAATAAATTGTATTTGTTATTAATATGTGATGTATTGTTTTATTTTTCAATGCTATCAATAAAATTTATTATTTAACTATTGTCACTAAATTAGTTGTCATGAGCTTATGGGCAATCTAATCATGCCTCGACGTTTCCGCCGTCGGTTGGGGTGTGACAGGCAGGAAGGTTGTCGCGATACGCGACAGAGGGTCCGACCAGCAAACTTTTTTTTTATAATATTATTTTGTTGGAGCTGGTTTGTGAGATCTCGTTTTCTAGGTAAACACCATTTCAATTTATTTTTTTTATTTTTCTTTCTTTCATCCTTGTGTATATTTTGTGATTTTATTTTTCGTATTTGCTTCTAATGTTTTGGTCGAATCGAGTCGTGTTTGTGTTTATTGTGTCTTACAGGTCCGATGATGTTCGCACATATGGATTCACATGAAACTTCAATGGAGGACCTTTGGTTACGAGCTCGCCTGCTACTCATCCAAATCAATAATCAGGGGAGTCCGTTCCGCTTTATTTTCTTTTATTTTTAAATTTTCGTTACAGTTTTTAATATTATTTATCGTGTGTTTATTTTTTATATGTTTGTTTCTGCTTTATTTTATTCTCATTCCACATTGGGGACAATGTGTGATTCAAGTGTGGGGATGGAAAGCCTTACGTCTTATTTTTATTTTAGTGTGTTTTTAGTTAGTTAGTTTTAAAAGAAAAAAAATTTGAAAAATTGTTCAAAAATGTCTGAGATTCTGGCTGCAATTAAATGGGAAATGATAGTACAACTGGGATTTGACTTTCTAATAATGTGCTTAGATGTTAAATATAAATAAATAAAAGTTGAAAACAACTCTTGGTTAGTGATGTATTGGTAGGCCCAGCTGACTTAGTAAAGCTTAATTATCCCATTGCGTATAGTTGTTGTATAAATATGTAATTAATCAGTCTGTTAGTGGGTTCCCATTTTAGGAGTGATAGGAATACTGAAACTGATGATTAGGAGGAAAGAGACCACTTTAGGCTAGATACTTCTATGTCCTTAGAATAACCTGGCACACCAATGCGATGGTGCCTCATTTTTCCATCATGAGAATATTAGGTAATAAAGTTGGTTAATACATTTAGAGTGAAGGGACAAAATACTCATGTACAAACTATGGATAGTATCCCGTGGTGAGTGCCTCTGATGATGTTTTGGATCTCGCGGGCAAAATATTCACGTATGATTTTGGGGATAACATCTCGAAAAGAAAGCCTCTGATGATGATCGTTGGTAATCTTAGTTAAAATTAACCAATGAAAAAAAAAGAAAAAAAATGAAATGGAAAAATAGAAAGAAGAAAAAGAAAATAAATAAATAATAGTAGATTAGAGAATAAATGCTCAAAAGCTTCGCATTCCATTCAATTCCATCATTCTTTAGATATCTTTGTATCTGACTTAAGGGGGGTGGTGAAAATCTAAAAGTTAAATCCTTATTAACCTTTACTTGGACTGAATATGATTTGGGATTAGGTTGAACTTGATCTTTCTAGAGTGTGACATTTAGGCATGACTGAGCTATATCCGGTAAATTATAAACACCTTGGGGGCTTAAAGGTCAGTGGTTGGGTTTAGTCGGACCGAAATACCGATAATTGCTACCGGGGGTGTGATTAACTATGGAAAATAAAAATTGGATAATTGTGAATTGTTAGAAGTTAATTTTCTGGTTATGATTCCAATGCAGTATTTTTCGAGGACGAAAAAAGAGTCAGTGTGGGGATGTTTGATGTTTGCAAACACATCTCATTTTCGGGGCCTTTCCTTTATATATTTGTGTCTAATTATGTTGGTTTTTATTAGTTTTGGTTAGTTTTTAGTAATTGTGTGGTTTGAGTCTTTACTTATGTGTTTTGTGTGTTTTTATAGGTAATTAATAAAATCCCGAGGCCACGATAAGAGAGGAGAAGAACACAAAGAAAATAAATGAGAAGTGTTGAACAAGAGATCCTAGGCGTATCGCCTAGGAGGGACAGAGCCCCAAGCAATACGCTTGGGGATTGCAGGTCAACAAAGTCAAAGTCGGTCCGCCCGACTAAATTGTCGCCTAGCAGGGTTCCAAGCGTATCGCGCCCAAGTTTATGGCCTCCAAGCGATACGCTTGGAGGTGAGTTTTCCGGAAACATAACGCGGTTGATATAAATTCGACCTTTAGGGTTTTATTTGAGAGATCTCGACTTCCAGATGGCTAAGGCGAACCAAAGGCGATTTTTAGAGACAAGAGAGAGCTGGGAACAAGGAGAGTCATCGGAGGATCAAGAATCAATCATCAACTCCATACCCGGTTTATCCGATTTCTCCTTTTTCTTGTTTAATTCTTAGACTCAGTTATGTTTATGGTTAAAGACAAAAATTTTATGATGATTTCTGATCTAGACATGATTGTAGGCTAGGCGTTTATCACCGCCTAGACCGTTCATAATGAACAACTGTTATTTATGACTTTATTTGGCTTTTGACAACTTGATTGATGATATGTTTCTATTCAAATCCGTTGATTAACATGGTTGTATGCATATGAGCATTGAAATTAGGGTGTCGATTTCCAATTAGTAATTACCTTGCTTGCGAATGTCTTTTGGTTTGAGTTAGGTTAATTGATAGTGCGACTGTGTGTTTGCTATTGATTTTGAATTTCTAATTGAAAGTTGATTTCTTGAATTCAGTGTTCTGCTCTAGTTAGACAAGCTGGGAGGTGATAACTAGGTCGGGTTGGCGGGTTGATTAGTGGATTGGATCACATCGCCACTGGGAGAGGGATACCCTAGGATATTAGTTAATTCGCTATCCGTGTCAGTTGTGTTGATTAGTGGTAGTTCCTGCTAGTCTATGGTGCCTAAGATTGTTTCGAAGGTGGTTAGGTCTAGTTGAGGTTGCATGTACCCATAAGGTGAACTCTCGTCCGAACGTTAGGAACATTTGCTAAGAAGGACTTAAAAGGTGAATTAGCTTCCATCAGAGTTGTCATAGCCAAATTAAGTTGTAGGTATTGGTTGGGATTCTAGGTCTAGGTGGTGTCTTTCTCGTGTTTGATTATTTTCTGACTTTTCATGCTGTCCGTTTGCTAGTTGCGTTATTTAGTTAAGTTAGTTAATTTAATTCTTAAAATCAAAAACCCAAATTACTCGGTATTTCCATTTATTAGGTCTAGGTTAATTCTTGTTTTCGTAGTGTCCTAGGTTCGATATCCGGTCTTCCTTAGCTTTACTACAATCCGACAGGTTCACTGCCTTAGGGTTCGGTTCGGTTTAGGTTGTTTCGGTAAAA
>JBCNJP010010757.1:0-20348 GCA_039602395.1 Deinandra increscens subsp. villosa
AGATTTCCTACTTTGGCCAAAAAACTTTTACACTTTTATGTTTTATACCCCTTAAGCTTCCTACTTTAGTTTTTTTGGTGTTTCCTACTTTGGCCACCAATATTTTATATATTTATGTTTTTTATCCTTAAAGTTTTCTACTTTATTTTTATTGTTTCATACTTTCACCACCAATGTTTTACACATTTATGTTTTTTACACTTAAGTTTCCTACTACTTGGTTTTTTTTTTTGTGTTTTCTTTGTCCACCAAATTTGTATGACATTAAATGTTACTACTTTTATTTACATGAAAAATTTCCAATATCCAAAAGATTAAGTACTTTAAAATGTTTCTTATTTAAACAGATGAATGTGTTGCCGCCGCGAAGCACATGGGGTCACCAGCTTGTATAATATAAAGTGAGTTTTTATTGAAAAGTTGAGCCCCTCTACGTGGAAGGGTCAAAAACGATATATTTCAAAATTCTTTTATACGTTTCTTAATGATTTTAATTTCGAGTATGTCATTACGACGTGTTTTTAATCCATGTTTTGATTTCAAATGCAAGCAATCAGAACTTCGATACGTCTCTCTTTACGTACGTCAATATATATATATATATATATTTTCAAAAATTATACAATGATGTGAATTTTTCTTTATTTTCAAGTATATCATGGCATTGTTTTTATCTCTACGTACTTAACCTTGCCTAAAACCTGCTACAACATGGCGAGGTTAATTACTAGTTAATTAAACAAGTAAGGTTCAAGAGTGGTTAATTAAACAAGTAAGGTTCAAGAGTGTTTTATGAAGCTTTTGAGTTGTACGAGAGAGTGAGATGGAATGAGAGGTTAAGCGGGAGGCAAAGAAGATGGTTTCGAAAGCAAAGAACATTGCATAGAATGAGATGTAAAAGCGCTTAGATACTAAAGGAGGGGGGGGGGGGGGGTTGTAAAATCTAGGGAGAAGTCTAGGCATGATCTAGAACTAATGAATTTCATAAACAGAGAATGAATGTGTTTTGGTGAAGGAGAATGATATCAAGATGAGACGACAGATATAATGGACATGTTTTAATGAATTTGACCATCTATGTTATGAAGAACCATTTGTTGGCCAATCTAGAAGACACAAGCCTAAAAGTTGAAGACACTAGATGTGAGGATGTTGGGATGGATGTGTGGGATATGTGGTTGGACCGATGAGGAATGTAGTTTTACGAGATAGATTATGGGTGGCGCATATTTCGGATGACATAGAGGATGAGGGGTTGAGATGTCCGAGCGTGTATAGAGAAGTCAGATTACGACACTTGTAAGGTGCGTGGAAACTCACATTATGGAGAGGAAGGAGAACAGAGGCAAACCAAAACTAACATAGAATGAGAAGACCAGATGAGGTATATTATACTTGCAACTCTCTAAATACATGATCGGTGATAAAAGTTTTTGGATGCACAATAAATGTTAGGATATTAGGAGAAAGTCTAGATTTGGTGTTTGATGGGACTTATTGACTTGTATTTTCCTTGGATTGTGTGTATTCATATGTGTAGATATTAGACCATCTTCAATCGAGGATTTGTGGGTGCATGTGGCCTACATGGTATGCGTATGCATGGCATGCAGCGTTGGTGGGGAAGCATGTGGAGACCAAGGCATGTGGGATTGTGGGGATGTGCGAGATTTGTAGAAATATTTTCTTTTGTTTTTTTCCCTCTTTCTTATCTCTCACACACACACATATATTTTATAAAATATGGTGTATGTGGAGCGTCGAGTATTTTATTGTTGGGGTTAAAGAGGCATGTGGTATGATTTGTAAAAATATGATGTGACATGGTAATTAGGCTTACATGTGGAAAGTGTTGACTTAGCGTTGGAGATGGTTTTAGTTTCTTTTTAGGTTTGTATTTAGTATTAAGTGTTTTTTAGTGCCTTTAGTCTTATATAATGGGCACTAGTGACTTTTATGACTTGTTTTTTTATCTTCTTTTGATAGTTAATACTTGCCTATGACTTGTTTTTTTTAATCTTCTTTTGATAGTTAATACTTGTCACTTGTTTTTTCTTGTATGTTTTCTGTATTTTGTTTAAAATAAATAAGAAGTGTTTCCTTTGATAGTTAATACTTGTCACTTGTTTTTTCTTGTATGTTTTCTGTATTTTGTTTAAAATAAATAAGAAGTGTTTCCTGAACCCACAACCGATACAACGGCATCATAGTTGTGGCTAGATAACATGGTCAAAATGAGTTGTATAAAAATATTAATCTATTTTTATTTTGTTAAAATGGGTAAAATCAAAATGGATTTAGTTGGAAACAATCCGTTTTGGGAAAGAAATAAAAAAATATTAAAATATCTGCTATATTTGTTTTTATGACGGCTAGTGACAACGAAAAAGGACGCAGTCAGGGGTGTGATGATGGTGGTAGAGTTGCAAATCATGTCAGCAATGGTTATCGCGTTGGTGGTAGTGAGGTAGTGTAGGTGTCGACAATGATGGTGATGTCGTTGACCGGTAGGTGATAATGACAAATGTTCCATTTCATTCGTTTTAAATATTAGCTTATTTAATAAGCAATGAAGGATTGACTTTGCTTGATCCTGAGTCATAAGGGAGGGTTTACGGGCTTGCCTGGTTCCCGTCCCGATAGTGCAAACGGGGGGGGGGGGGGGGGGGGTGGCGCTCCCTGGTTCCTTCACTATGAGGTTCGAACTCGGGATAGTGGGTAGGTCCACGATAACCAGTCCTGATACACCGCTGAGCCAAATTACTGTTAAAAAAACATATCTTTATTACTTTTCTATTTAATAATAGAAATGACCTTGCTTAGTAAACGAGCCCCTCATTCATTTATTGAGTTTGAGTCGGCTATTTTTTATTATATAAGAAAAAGTGCTCCAAATCCAAGCACCTACTAAACTGTTGTTGTACCTTAACACCTTAAAAAACACATCGCAAAAGTGAAAATAGGGGATGTTATAGGTTGACAATATTAGCTGGTAACCAGTATCAAATTGTATATATATACAATCTGAAACTCAGCCTATGGAATCGTGCATTTATGAATCGAAAATTGTTTATGTTATATACAATCTCTTCTGAGTATTGGCAATGAAGTCATTTAGCCCAACTGGTTATGTGTATTTTCTTTGGGCCTATTGTCCAAGGTTCGAAACCAGGGAAAAGCACAACCTTTTTATTCTTTTTATTTTACTGACATTTTACAACTTTTTGTACATCTTTGATTGTATATCGTACAAATTACAATGCATAGCTTACAATATAGTTTCTTTTTTGGTGCAAGCATATAATGCATGCGAAAGATGTGGTTGTCCGCCTCTCACAGCTTCTGCTTGCCCATAAACTGTACTCTTCTTCCAGTCAACGGTTTGCTCTCTCATCCCTCTTCATCTTTCTCAAACAATCTTTTCTTTTTCTTCCGATTCAACGACTCACCGCCTCAAATCTTGGCCACATATACGATGATCTGCGACATATGCGAAATCAATCTCTTTTGAAGGTCTCCGTCTCACCAAATCGATCTCTCTTGAAGTTGCCAAATCGATCTCTTTTGTTGCCGACACATCTCTCTCTCTCTAAAATTTTGTTCTAGGGTTTCTATTGAACCCCGAATCGAACGATGTCTCCATCGAGGTAAGTTACAAGCCCCTGATATGTTGCTTCTTCTTCGATTTCATCTTGAAATTTTGATCGACGGTTGAGGGAAATCCGAGGTTCTCCGCCGGTGAAATCGTGTAACTTGATGACGAATGGAAGCCGTACATTTCCTCCATGACGAAGACAACCAGCAATCGATATCTCACAATCAACAGAATAGAATGAAACATCAAGTTTCTTCTTCGGATGAGGAGCTGTAAAGGACGGATGAAAGCTTAGGTATTTATGTGAGTGGTCATGATTTTTAGGTTTTTGATTTAGCTTTTGTTTAGACTATGCAGTGATTTTTTTTTTTGTTTTGGTCAGGTGTTTGTATGGATTATGGTTTGCTCTGTCTCGCAGGTATTCATTCTTCAAATTCGACCTTTGATTTTGGCTTTTAACTAGGCCGATTTTTCTAATTCGTGTTATCCTTTGTTTACTTATAATTTGTCTTTCTTTTGACTACAATTGTTCCCTCTTAATTCATAAATCATCCTCTGTTTTACTGCTTTGTAGGCACCGATTTCTCTAAATGAGTTGTATTTGTCTTTCTATTCACCAAGGTTTTAGAAAAAACATGCATTTTGGAGATTCACGCTTTCTTGCTCTGTTAGGAGTGTTTGTATGTGATTTGCTATTTTGATTTGTGCTTGGGGCTTAGTTCTTTTTTATTTGCTGCATGTTATTTCGGTTTGTGTTACTATTGGACCAACTTGAAAGGGTTAGTAGCATTCAATTTAGAAGTTGGTCAAAGTGGTGTGTTTTCTCCAAGTCCTCTACCATATTGTTTTTTATATGGTTTTTTTTTCAGCTTTCTATGGTAGGTTTGTGATGTTGGTTTTAATTATTGTTCAAATGTAGAGTTGTATTGTTTATTATTTATATCAGCTTTATGACCTTAACATTGTTGGCTATCACAGGAATTGTGGTTGCTTTTGTTTGGTATTTTCCAATTTGTTCCGTGTGTTTTGTTATTCTTATTGAAAATATTTGTAGCAGTTCTTCTTCTAACATTTAACATTGAGGTTTTTACATGCTGGCTATCATCGTACGACGACACGTGCTTCTAACAGCAACGCGCTAATAGTCCAACTTGTATACCATACAAACATTAACTATATATATATATACATTTTGTCTCAAAAATAGCCAAGGATTGCAATCAGCGTGGATTGTTGAGTCTACATACTTCAACCGGGCAGACCCGGGTCCGAATCCATTCTCCAGACGATTTCAACATTTTTTTTCTTCTTTTTTTCCTTTCACTCCTTTCCTTTTTACTTCTTCTATTTTTTCTTTTATAACTTTCACATCTAACTTAGTTTTGATAAAAACGACTTCTGTTCTCAAATAGTAGAGGTGGCAAGATGGAGAGGCATAATAGCATGTCAAAACAGGTTTGGTCATAAGGGTTTGATGGGTCAAAAAACGTGTTTGGTCAAAACTCAAAAGGGCTGGGTGGGGTTGAGCCTTAAATCTTCTTTTCTTACAAATAGTTTGTGTTAATCTTCTTTACACAAAAAATAACATTTTTAAATGGTTATTTGGTTTCGAATATAGCAATTTTTAGTTGATACATTACTCCTCTAAGATTCAACTTTGGATTTTTACAAATTGGGTTTAGGTTGTGTGTAGTTGTAATTTATATAATTAAAGTGAATTTATATTTTTTTCTTCTACTAATACATTATACAACTTTCACATCTAACTTAGTTTTGATAAAAACGACTTCTGTTCTCAAATAGTAGAGGTGGCAAGATGGAGAGGCATAATAGCATGTCAAAACAGGTTCGGTCATAAGGGCTTAATGGGTCAAAAAACGTGTTTGGTCAAAACTCAAAGGGGTTGGGTTGGGTTGAGCTGTAAATCTTCTTTTGTCACAAATAGTGTGTTAATTTTCTTGACAAAAAAAATGACATTTTTCAATGGTTATTTGGTTTCGAATATAGCAATTTTGTGTTGATACATTAATCCTTTAATATTCAATTTTAGATTTTTCCAAATTGGGTTTAGGTTGTGTGTTTAGCTGTAATTTATAAAATTAAAATGAATTTATAATCACTTCAATTCAAATCATACCTAGCACTTATGTTAGAAAATTATGAGTGAAGTTATGTTGTAAACCGATGTTTTTTTAACAAGAAAAATGTATTTATGTTATTGAAATCATATGAGCTGTTTGATATAATTGAATCGTCTTTGTTCCTTTTTCTGAAATTTAAAATAAACCATCAATTAAAGTAAACTTTAAATGAGAAAATTATTTAAATAAAAATTTGTGTTTGCACAAAAAATATTCGTGCAACAATTAAAGACGGTCTGAAATTATAACGTTCGCTGAATATATTTAGTGTATAGTGAGAGAGAAAATTACAGAGAGAAATCGTGGATTAAGAGATAATAGAGCGGTGATGTAGAGAAATATAAATAAGTGGCCGGAAAAAATAAAACCCAACTCATAAGGATATACAACCACCGGCCCTCCAACCCAATAATAATTAAACACGATGTTGTTACATTTTTACTTGCATGCCCTTTTATTTTAGGCTTGATCTGCCTTTTTAATTGCGCTAAATTATTTTGTTATACCTTTCACAAGAATGTCATCTTTCGTCTTTTATGTAATATATTTCTTAAATAATAAGAATTGTTGAACGCTAAAACAACATTCTAATTATTACAACTCCAAATAGCAAAACTACACCCACACATCATTCGATACAACCCTTTTTATTACTATTCATCATATATTACCTACTAAACACCCATTCATTTGTATCTACACAAGTGGAGAAGAATAATACTAATGGTAGAATGATATAAAGTGTTAGTTCTACATATTCACTTTAACATCTCTCATTCATGATATACCCGATTAACCGCAGCAACGCGCGGTTGATCTCTAGTTATTGTAATAATGCTTGTCACCTTTCCCTATTTTTAATTTACTTCTTCATGCTAATTTTGTCTTTAGTTGTTTTTCTATGGTCGTCAATATTATTAATAATATCTTTTTTAAATACGTTATATTTTATAATCAAGTTACATGTCAACGTGAAAGTTTTTGATAAATAGTTTAATATAAAATAATGTTAAAATATTAAAAACAACAAAACAACTTAATTAATAATTCATTTTAAACTTGAGACGTTAAAGATTTTAATAAAATAAAAAAAATTATTGTTAAATTACAATATTATATCATTTTAAATACTATCTAATAATTCCTTTATAAATATTTCTTTAAGCTTTGTTTTAAATAGATTTTTTTTTCTTTTTCTTTAACTTTTTATAAATAAAAAAGTCTTACATCTAACGACTAGGGTCGCGAGTTCAACCCCGATTTTGAGTTCATTTAATAAATAAGTTTGAGCCTCAGTCTTGTATACCGAGTAACTATGATCACGAGTACGTTTATTAACAAACCGAAGAAAAACAAATTATTGTTCATGCATCATTTGTCATTAAAATACCAATAATGAACATGAACACATAAACAAAGATATTTTATTAGTTGTGTTCATTCATTAGTTAATTTGATTATAATTAAACATCATTCTTTTTTAACGAATAAACATACGTAATAATATACGCTCATTTATATATTCTTATTCGCTGTATGTTATGTTAAAGGTAACTAACAAACACAAACATAGCTAGTCTCGTTGGGTTTCCTTAGATACGTTAATAGGCATAGTCGCAAGATTACGTACAAATGTGTTTGTGTCTCTCATAAATACTTTTTGAACTTCTTTGAATTTGAAATAATTTGTACGAGAACTTCGACCCGCGCGTTGCCGCGGGGCGAGACCGTACGTTGTGATGGGGCAAGTTTGTGCATGAAGAATGTCTTTATAAAGTATAAAAGCGCCAAAAGTTTAAGTGGAATTTCAAATGTCTTTAGAAATTAAGTTGCTTCCACGTTTTAGTGTCGTTCATAAGTTACCTTCATATAAGTTTGGTATAATTTCAAAGTTACTAACTTAATTCCATATGAGTTTGGTATAATCTCAAAGTTGCTCACTTAATTCCATCTAGAATGAGCTTCAATTATTATGTCAACATTTATAACACTAAGTATGAAACAAAACAACCATAAAAGCCCACATGGCTTTGAAACTTTTATAAAAACACAGTTTATTAAAACTTATATGTCTTATTTATTTTTAACCTTTTATTTAATAATCTCATGGTTAATTCAAATACAAACTATACAATATCTTAGACTAAGATGTAAAGTATATCGTATATCTGTACAATTTAATATTTTTCATGCCATATAATTTTTGGGTTTTGAAACTTACATGACACACTCAAGAAAAGAGAACAATTTGAAATATTCGAGTTAAAAAGTTTAAAGAAAGAAGTATAAAATTGTATCAACTTAAAAAGTCAATGCCTGTATATGAACAAATACTTCACCTTGTAGTAATTTAAAGTATCACATAAAACTTGAAGCTGCATTTCTTGAAAAACAATTTGTATATGAGAATATGGCAGATGCTTATAAACACCCTTTTCAAATAGTAAAATAATCACAACTTAAGTGAAACAAAATCATGTGCAAGATCAAATCAATAGCAAGAAACATATACATGTCAAATGAGTCTCTATGTTTTATTTCCTGCCTCTCAATAACCAAAAGTAAATACAATTACCTACAAAGAGTACTAACCAAAAAAATCCATCATTACATATTACCTTCCCTTTCTCTTTGTACAACGACTCCTAACAACTTGAATAAAGGCATTTCGTCGAAAATCACCATCGATAAGCTTTGTAGTCTTTGATTTTTGCTTCACCCATGTACCGTGCTTCTGTTGAGCAGTCAATAGTTACTACACTACGTCAAAAAGTGGCTTTGGCCACGGTTTTTTTAATAACGCATAGCCACTGTTTTGAAAAAAGCGTGGCCAAAGGTAAGAAATTCTCGTTTTAGCCACACATATTTTGTACCCGTGGCCAAATATATAGCCTTTGGACCCTTTTAGCCACGTATTTTTTTGTTTATGTGACAACAACAATCAGGTGCAGTGGCTTTAGCCACTGTTTTACAAAAACATGTGGCACTTATTTGTCACACTTAAAAAAGAGTGGCGAAATGCACCAAACGGCCACGGAATTTTTATGATTTTTTATTCGTGTGACCAAAAAGGAATGTATGGCCACGCTTAAATAATGTTGTGTGACGGAAGAGTAGATTTTATTACTTAGTAAATTAAAATAAAACAAAACTATTTATGCGTGGCTAAATGTGAGCAATGGCCACGCTTTTTACTTAGTTATGTGGCTAAAAGCTAGTACATATGGCCACTGTTATTAGGTTGTGTGACTAAATATTAGATGACTAATGGTCACGGTAGGTTGTGAGTGACAAAAATCTATTACCTATGGCCACATATATTAACCGTGACTAAATGGTAGGTTGTGAGTGACAAAAATGTATTTTATGGTCACGGTAAAATATTAAATGCGTGGCGAAAAATAGAAGATTTGTTTCCCTCTAAAACAACGCGCTTTTTTCAATTGTACCATTAATTCGAGCGGGTTAAAATCTGCTACCCTATATATCATCATCATTGTTATTTTCCTTTTTACCGCCATCCCTTTCTTGATCTCAAATTCTCTACACCAATTCTCTCAAATTCGTCTACACCAATTCTTGTATCAAATGGCCGATAATCAACGCTCCCTTAATTACTGGTATGTGAAGCATAACCGTATTTTTTTGGTTTACAGTAACAGGAGAAGAAGATCCTTCAAGTCCCACAAATCTGTGATTAAACACAACGATGAGAACATCCTGAAGCAACTATATGCGCAGAAGATTCCTGATTGTTTTGCCTACCATGTTGAGACAGCGAAATTATTTCGTGTCCTTGATACAAAATTCAATGAACCCGAAGAAGAAGATGAAGAAGAAGATGAAGAAGATGAAGATGAAGAAGCATGATGAAGAAGATGAAGAAGAAGAAGAAGAAGAAGAAGAAGAAGAAGAAGATGATGATGATGATGATCATGATGATGACGATGCAAGTTCATCAGGATCATACATATCCGAAGATTGCAGTGATCCGGATTATTAATTAATGGATGTTTATGTTTAATTATGAACAAATTAAGAACAATGTTTATATGCTTATTTAGTTATGATATTAGTAGTTATAATTATATATGATGGTTATATATGTTTATCATGTTTGATTATCTTGTGATATGGCCACTCATATTAAACATTGGTTGCGTGACAAATTATGACAAATGGTCACGGTATATTAATTTTAGGTGGCTAAAAGAAGATACCAACAGTGTACGGCGCTTGTAATCATTACTATTTCATTTACTTTATCTTTCAAATCTCCATCTACCACGCCCCTCGAGTATCGATATATACTATCTCTGTATCAGTTTTCATCATCATCTCCACCATGACCCTTTTCTCCCAGTCTTTCTCTCTTGTTTTTCGTCCATCATCGATGTGCAGAAAAATGTGGAATTGATGCAATCTACGTAAGTTGCAAATCTAAAAATTTCAATCGATTTCAGTGGTGAAGATGATAACTTACCGTTTTCCACATACGGATGACGCCAATTCCACATTTTTTGCCGTCGATGATGGACGAAAAACAGAGAGAGAAAGACTGGGAGAAAAGGGTCATGGTGGAGATGATGATGAAAACTGATACAGAGATAGTATATATCGATACTCGAGGGGCGTGGTAGATGGAGATTTGAAAGATAAAGTAAATGAAATAGTAATGATTACAAGCGCCGTACGACTGTTGGTATTCTTCTTTTAGCCACCTAAAATTAATATACCGTGACCATTTGTCATAATTTGTCACGCAACCAATGTTTAATATGAGTGGCCATATCACAAGATAATCAAACATGATAAACATATATAACCATCATATATTATTATAACTACTAATATCATAACTAAATAAACATATAAACATTGTTCTTAATTTGTTCATAATTAAACATAAACATCCATTAATTAATAATCCGGATCACTGCAATCTTCGGATATGTATGATCCTGATGAACTTGCATCGTCATCATCATGATCATCATCATCATCATCTTCTTCTTCTTCTTCTTCTTCTTCTTCTTCTTCTTCATCTGCTTCATCTGCTTCTTCATCTGCATCTTCTTCATCTTCTTCTTCATCTTCTTCTTCAGGTTCATTGAATTTTGTATCAAGGACACGAAATAATTTCGCTGTCTCAACATGGTAGGCAAAACAATCAGGAATCTTCTGCGCATATAGTTGCTTCAGGATGTTCTCATCGTTGTGTTTAATCACAGATTTGTGGGACTTGAAGGATCTTCTTCTCCTGTTACTGTAAACCAAAAAAATACGGTTATGCTTCACATACCAGTAATTAAGGGAGCGTTGATTATCGGCCATTTGATACAAGAATTGGTGTAGAGAATTTGAGAGAATTGGTGTAGAGAATTTGAGATCAAGAAAGGGATGGCGGTAAAAAGGAAAATAACAATGATGATGATATATAGGGTAGCAGATTTTAACCCGCTCGAATTAATGGTACAATTGAAAAAAGCGCGTTGTTTTAGAGGGAAACAAATCTTCTATTTTTCGCCACGCATTTAATATTTTACCGTGACCATAAAATACATTTTTGTCACTCACAACCTACCATTTAGTCACGGTTAATATATGTGGCCATAGGTAATAGATTTTTGTCACTCACAACCTACCGTGACCATTAGTCATCTAATATTTAGTCACACAACCTAATAACAGTGGCCATATGTACTAGCTTTTAGCCACATAACTAAGTAAAAAGCGTGGCCATTGCTCACATTTAGCCACGCATAAATAGTTTTGTTTTATTTTAATTTACTAAGTAATAAAATCTACTCTTCCGTCACACAACATTATTTAAGCGTGGCCATACATTCCTTTTTGGTCACACGAATAAAAAATCATAAAAATTCCGTGGCCGTTTGGTGCATTTCGCCACTCTTTTTTAAGTGTGACAAATAAGTGCCACATGTTTTTGTAAAACAGTGGCTAAAGCCACTGCACCTGATTGTTGTTGTCACATAAACAAAAAAATACGTGGCTAAAAGGGTCCAAAGGCTATATATTTGGCCACGGGTACAAAATATGTGTGGCTAAAACGAGAATTTCTTACCTTTGGCCACGCTTTTTTCAAAACAGTGGCTATGCGTTATCAAAAAAACCGTGGCCAAAGCCACTTTTTGACGTAGTGTAGTAACTATTGACTGCTCAACAGAAGCACGGTACATGGGTGAAGCAAAAATCAAAGACTACAAAGCTTATCGATGGTGATTTTCGACGAAATGCCTTTATTCAAGTTGTTAGGAGTCGTTGTACAAAGAGAAAGGGAAGGTAATATGTAATGATGGATTTTTTTGGTTAGTACTCTTTGTAGGTAATTGTATTTACTTTTGGTTATTGAGAGGCAGGAAATAAAACATAGAGACTCATTTGACATGTATATGTTTCTTGCTATTGATTTGATCTTGCACATGATTTTGTTTCACTTAAGTTGTGATTATTTTACTATTTGAAAAGGGTGTTTATAAGCATCTGCCATATTCTCATATACAAATTGTTTTTCAAGAAATGCAGCTTCAAGTTTTATGTGATACTTTAAATTACTACAAGGTGAAGTATTTGTTCATATACAGGCATTGACTTTTTAAGTTGATACAATTTTATACTTCTTTCTTTAAACTTTTTAACTCGAATATTTCAAATTGTTCTCTTTTCTTGAGTGTGTCATGTAAGTTTCAAAACCCAAAAATTATATGGCATGAAAAATATTAAATTGTACAGATATACGATATACTTTACATCTTAGTCTAAGATATTGTATAGTTTGTATTTGAATTAACCATGAGATTATTAAATAAAAGGTTAAAAATAAATAAGACATATAAGTTTTAATAAACTGTGTTTTTATAAAAGTTTCAAAGCCATGTGGGCTTTTATGGTTGTTTTGTTTCATACTTAGTGTTATAAATGTTGACATAATAATTGAAGCTCATTCTAGATGGAATTAAGTGAGCAACTTTGAGATTATACCAAACTCATATGGAATTAAGTTAGTAACTTTGAAATTATACCAAACTTATATGAAGGTAACTTATGAACGACACTAAAACGTGGAAGCAACTTAATTTCTAAAGACATTTGAAATTCCACTTAAACTTTTGGCGCTTTTATACTTTATAAAGACATTCTTCATGCACAAACTTGCCCCATCACAACGTACGGTCTCGCCCCGCGGCAACGCGCGGGTCGAAGTTCTCGTACAAATTATTTCAAATTCAAAGAAGTTCAAAAAGTATTTATGAGAGACACAAACACATTTGTACGTAATCTTGCGACTATGCCTATTAACGTATCTAAGGAAACCCAACGAGACTAGCTATGTTTGTGTTTGTTAGTTACCTTTAACATAACATACAGCGAATAAGAATATATAAATGAGCGTATATTATTACGTATGTTTATTCGTTAAAAAAGAATGATGTTTAATTATAATCAAATTAACTAATGAATGAACACAACTAATAAAATATCTTTGTTTATGTGTTCATGTTCATTATTGGTATTTTAATGACAAATGATGCATGAACAATAATTTGTTTTTCTTCGGTTTGTTAATAAACGTACTCGTGATCATAGTTACTCGGTATACAAGACTGAGGCTCAAACTTATTTATTAAATGAACTCAAAATCGGGGTTGAACTCGCGACCCTAGTCGTTAGATGTAAGACTTTTTTATTTATAAAAAGTTAAAGAAAAAGAAAAAAAAATCTATTTAAAACAAAGCTTAAAGAAATATTTATAAAGGAATTATTAGATAGTATTTAAAATGATATAATATTGTAATTTAACAATAATTTTTTTTATTTTATTAAAATCTTTAACGTCTCAAGTTTAAAATGAATTATTAATTAAGTTGTTTTGTTGTTTTTAATATTTTAACATTATTTTATATTAAACTATTTATCAAAAACTTTCACGTTGACATGTAACTTGATTATAAAATATAACGTATTTAAAAAAGATATTATTAATAATATTGACGACCATAGAAAAACAACTAAAGACAAAATTAGCATGAAGAAGTAAATTAAAAATAGGGAAAGGTGACAAGCATTATTACAATAACTAGAGATCAACCGCGCGTTGCTGCGGTTAATCGGGTATATCATGAATGAGAGATGTTAAAGTGAATATGTAGAACTAACACTTTATATCATTCTACCATTAGTATTATTCTTCTTCACTTGTGTAGATACAAATGAATGGGTGTTTAGTAGGTAATATATGATGAATAGTAATAAAAAGGGTTGTATCGAATGATGTGTGGGTGTAGTTTTGCTATTTGGAGTTGTAATAATTGAATGTTGTTTTAGCGTTCAACAATTCTTATTATTTAAGAAATATATTACATTAAAGACGAAAGATGACATTCTTGTGAAAGGTATAACAAAATAATTTAGCGCAATTAAAAAGGCAGATCAAGCCTAAAATAAAAGGGCATGCAAGTAAAAATGTAACAACATCGTGTTTAATTATTATTGGGTTGGAGGGCCGGTGGTTGTATATCCTTATGAGTTGGGTTTTATTTTTTCCGGCCACTTATTTATATTTCTCTACATCACCGCTCTATTATCTCTTAATCCACGATTTCTCTCTGTAATTTTCTCTCTCACTATACACTAAATATATTCAGCGAACGTTATAATTTCAGACCGTCTTTAATTGTTGCACGAATATTTTTTGTGCAAACACAAATTTTTATTTAAATAATTTTCTCATTTAAAGTTTACTATAATTGATGGTTTATTTTAAATTTCAGAAAAAGGAACAAAGACGATTCAATTATATCAAACAGCTCATATGATTTCAATAACATAAATACATTTTTCTTGTTAAAAAAAATCGGTTTACAACATAACTTCACTCATAATTTTCTAACATAAGTGCTAGGTATGAATTGAAGTGATTATAAATTCATTTTAATTTTATAAATTACAACTAAACACACAATCTAAACCCAATTTGGAAAAATCTAAAATTGAATATTAAAGGATTAATGTATCAACACAAAATTGCTATATTCGAAACCAAATAACCATTGAAAAATGTCATTTTTTTTGTCAAGAAAATTAAAACTATTTGTGACAAAAGAAGATTTACAGCTCAACCCAACCCAACCCCTTTGAGTTTTGACCAAACACGTTTTTTGACCCATTAAGCCCTTATGACTGAACCTGTTTTGACATGCTATTGTGCCTCTCCATCTTGCCACCTCTACTATTTGAGAACAGAAGTCGTTTTTATCAAAACTAAGTTAGATGTGAAAGTTGTATAATGTATTAGTAGAAGAAAAAAATAAAAATTCACTTTAATTATATAAATTACAACTACACACAACCTAAACCCAATTTGTAAAAATCCAAAGTTGAATCTTAGAGGAGTAATGTATCAACTAAAAATTGCTATATTCGAAACCAAATAACCATTTAAAAATGTTATTTTTTGTGTAAAGAAGATTAACACAAACAATTTGTAAGAAAAGAAGATTTAAGGCTCAACCCCACCCAGCCCTTTTGAGTTTTGACCAAACACGTTTTTTGACCCATCAAACCCTTATGACCAAACCTATTTTGACATGCTATTATGCCTCTCCATCTTGCCACCTCTACTATTTGAGAACAGAAGTCGTTTTTATCAAAACTAAGTTAGATGTGAAAGTTATAAAAGAAAAAATAGAAGAAGTAAAAAGGAAAGGAGTGAAAGGAAAAAAAGAAGAAAAAAAATGTTGAAATCGTTGGAGAATGGATTCGGACCCGGGTCTGCCCGGTTGAAGTATGTAGACTCAACAATCCACGCTGATTGCAATCCTTGGCTATTTTTGAGACAAAATGTATATATATATATAGTTAATGTTTGTATGGTATACAAGTTGGACTATTAGCGCGTTGCTGTTAGAAGCACGTGTCGTCGTACGATGATAGCCAGCATGTAAAAACCTCAATGTTAAATGTTAGAAGAAGAACTGCTACAAATATTTTCAATAAGAATAACAAAACACACGGAACAAATTGGAAAATACCAAACAAAAGCAACCACAATTCCTGTGATAGCCAACAATGTTAAGGTCATAAAGCTGATATAAATAATAAACAATACAACTCTACATTTGAACAATAATTAAAACCAACATCACAAACCTACCATAGAAAGCTGAAAAAAAAACCATATAAAAAACAATATGGTAGAGGACTTGGAGAAAACACACCACTTTGACCAACTTCTAAATTGAATGCTACTAACCCTTTCAAGTTGGTCCAATAGTAACACAAACCGAAATAACATGCAGCAAATAAAAAAGAACTAAGCCCCAAGCACAAATCAAAATAGCAAATCACATACAAACACTCCTAACAGAGCAAGAAAGCGTGAATCTCCAAAATGCATGTTTTTAACTCATTTAGAGAAATCGGTGCCTACAAAGCAGTAAAACAGAGGATGATTTATGAATTAAGAGGGAACAATTGTAGTCAAAAGAAAGACAAATTATAAGTAAACAAAGGATAACACGAATTAGAAAAATCGGCCTAGTTAAAAGCCAAAATCAAAGGTCGAATTTGAAGAATGAATACCTGCGAGACAGAGCAAACCATAATCCATACAAACACCTGACCAAAACAAAAAAAAAATCACTGCATAGTCTAAACAAAAGCTAAATCAAAAACCTAAAAATCATGACCACTCACATAAATACCTAAGCTTTCATCCGTCCTTTACAGCTCCTCATCCGAAGAAGAAACTTGATGTTTCATTCTATTCTGTTGATTGTGAGATATCGATTGCTGGTTGTCTTCGTCATGGAGGAAATGTACGGCTTCCATTCGTCATCAAGTTACACGATTTCACCGGCGGAGAACCTCGGATTTCCCTCAACCGTCGATCAAAATTTCAAGATGAAATCGAAGAAGAAGCAACATATCAGGGGCTTGTAACTTACCTCGATGGAGACATCGTTCGATTCGGGGTTCAATAGAAACCCTAGAACAAAATTTTAGAGAGAGAGAGATGTGTCGGCAACAAAAGAGATCGATTTGGCAACTTCAAGAGAGATCGATTTGGTGAGACGGAGACCTTCAAAAGAGATTGATTTCGCATATGTCGCAGATCATCGTATATGTGGCCAAGATTTGAGGCGGTGAGTCGTTGAATCGGAAGAAAAAGAAAAGATTGTTTGAGAAAGATGAAGAGGGATGAGAGAGCAAACCGTTGACTGGAAGAAGAGTACAGTTTATGGGCAAGCAGAAGCTGTGAGAGGCGGACAACCACATCTTTCGCATGCATTATATGCTTGCACCAAAAAAGAAACTATATTGTAAGCTATGCATTGTAATTTGTACGATATACAATCAAAGATGTACAAAAAGTTGTAAAATGTCAGTAAAATAAAAAGAATAAAAAGGTTGTGCTTTTCCCTGGTTTCGAACCTTGGACAATAGGCCCAAAGAAAATACACATAACCAGTTGGGCTAAATGACTTCATTGCCAATACTCAGAAGAGATTGTATATAACATAAACAATTTTCGATTCATAAATGCACGATTCCATAGGCTGAGTTTCAGATTGTATATATATACAATTTGATACTGGTTACCAGCTAATATTGTCAACCTATAACATCCCCTATTTTCACTTTTGCGATGTGTTTTTTAAGGTGTTAAGGTACAACAACAGTTTAGTAGGTGCTTGGATTTGGAGCACTTTTTCTTATATAATAAAAAATAGCCGACTCAAACTCAATAAATGAATGAGGGGCTCGTTTACTAAGCAAGGTCATTTCTATTATTAAATAGAAAAGTAATAAAGATATGTTTTTTTAACAGTAATTTGGCTCAGCGGTGTATCAGGACTGGTTATCGTGGACCTACCCACTATCCCGAGTTCGAACCTCATAGTGAAGGAACCAGGGAGCGCCACCCCCCCCCCCCCCCCCCCCGTTTGCACTATCGGACGGGAACCAGGCAAGCCCGTAAACCCTCCCTTATGACTCAGGATCAAGCAAAGTCAATCCTTCATTGCTTATTAAATAAGCTAATATTTAAAACGAATGAAATGGAACATTTGTCATTATCACCTACCGGTCAACGACATCACCATCATTGTCGACACCTACACTACCTCACTACCACCAACGCGATAACCATTGCTGACATGATTTGCAACTCTACCACCATCATCACACCCCTGACTGCGTCCTTTTTCGTTGTCACTAGCCGTCATAAAAACAAATATAGCAGATATTTTAATATTTTTTTATTTCTTTCCCAAAACGGATTGTTTCCAACTAAATCCATTTTGATTTTACCCATTTTAACAAAATAAAAATAGATTAATATTTTTATACAACTCATTTTGACCATGTTATCTAGCCACAACTATGATGCCGTTGTATCGGTTGTGGGTTCAGGAAACACTTCTTATTTATTTTAAACAAAATACAGAAAACATACAAGAAAAAACAAGTGACAAGTATTAACTATCAAAGGAAACACTTCTTATTTATTTTAAACAAAATACAGAAAACATACAAGAAAAAACAAGTGACAAGTATTAACTATCAAAAGAAGATTAAAAAAAACAAGTCATAGGCAAGTATTAACTATCAAAAGAAGATAAAAAAACAAGTCATAAAAGTCACTAGTGCCCATTATATAAGACTAAAGGCACTAAAAAACACTTAATACTAAATACAAACCTAAAAAGAAACTAAAACCATCTCCAACGCTGAGTCAACACTTTCCACATGTAAGCCTAATTACCATGTCACATCATATTTTTACAAATCATACCACATGCCTCTTTTAACCCCAACAATAAAATACTCGCACTCCCCACATACACCATATTTTATAAAATATATGTGTGTGTGTGAGAGATAAGAAAGAGGGGAAAAAAACAAAAGAAAATATTTCTACAAATCTCGCACATCCCCACAATCCCACATGCCTTGGTCTCCACATGCTTCCCCACCAACGCTGCATGCCATGCATACGCATACCATGTAGGCCACATGCACCCACAAATCCTCGATTGAAGATGGTCTAATATCTACACATATGAATACACACAATCCAAGGAAAATACAAGTCAATAAGTCCCATCAAACACCAAATCTAGACTTTCTCCTAATATCCTAACATTTATTGTGCATCCAAAAACTTTTATCACCGATCATGTATTTAGAGAGTTGCAAGTATAATATACCTCATCTGGTCTTCTCATTCTATGTTAGTTTTGGTTTGCCTCTGTTCTCCTTCCTCTCCATAATGTGAGTTTCCACGCACCTTACAAGTGTCGTAATCTGACTTCTCTATACACGCTCGAACATCTCAACCCCTCATCCTCTATGTCATCCGAAATATGCGCCACCCATAATCTATCTCGTAAAACTACATTCCTCATCGGTCCAACCACATATCCCACACATCCATCCCAACATCCTCACATCTAGTGTCTTCAACTTTTAGGCTTGTGTCTTCTAGATTGGCCAACAAATGGTTCTTCATAACATAGATGGTCAAATTCATTAAAACATGTCCATTATATCTGTCGTCTCATCTTGATATCATTCTCCTTCACCAAAACACATTCATTCTCTGTTTATGAAATTCATTAGTTCTAGATCATGCCTAGACTTCTCCCTAGATTTTACAACCCCCCCCCCCCCCCTCCTTTAGTATCTAAGCGCTTTTACATCTCATTCTATGCAATGTTCTTTGCTTTCGAAACCATCTTCTTTGCCTCCCGCTTAACCTCTCATTCCATCTCACTCTCTCTACAACTCAAAAGCTCCATAAAACACTCTTGAACCTTACTTGTTTAATTAACCACTCTTGAACCTTACTTGTTTAATTAACTAGTAATTAACCTCGCCATGTTGTAGCAGGTTTTAGGCAAGGTTAAGTACATAGAGATAAAAACAATGCCATGATATACTTGAAAATAAAGAAAATTCACATCATTGTATAATTTTTGAAAATATATATATATATATATTGACGTACGTAAAGAGAGACGTATCGAAGTTCTGATTGCTTGCATTTGAAATCAAAACATGGATTAAAAACACGTCGTAATGACATACTCGAAATTAAAATCATTAAGAAACGTATAAAAGAATTTTGAAATATATCGTTTTTGACCCTTCCACGTAGAGGGGCTCAACTTTTCAATAAAAACTCACTTTATATTATACAAGCTGGTGACCCCATGTGCTTCGCGGCGGGCCACACATTCATCTGTTTAAATAAGAAACATTTTAAAGTACTTAATCTTTTGGATATTGGAAATTTTTCATGTAAATAAAAGTAGTAACATTTAATGTCATACAAATTTGGTGGACAAAGAAAACACAAAAAAAAAAACCAAGTAGTAGGAAACTTAAGTGTAAAAAACATAAATGTGTAAAACATTGGTGGTGAAAGTATGAAACAATAAAAATAAAGTAGAAAACTTTAAGGATAAAAAACATAAATATATAAAATATTGGTGGCCAAAGTAGGAAACACCAAAAAAACTAAAGTAGGAAACTTAAGGGGTATAAAACATAAAAGTGTAAAAGTTTTTTGGCCAAAGTAGGAAATC
>JBCNJP010010759.1:0-20344 GCA_039602395.1 Deinandra increscens subsp. villosa
TATAAACACCTTATTAGAACTCATTGGTGCCAACTAACCCTCATTGTCCCTAAACCCACTTTATTGTGCCATCATTGGTCCTAAACACAACATATTGGTTATATGCACACATTAGTGGGACTCATTGGTCCCAACTAAACACACCTTATTGGGCCATAATTGGTCGTAAACACAACTTATTGGTTATATACACACTTTATTGGGACTCATTGGTCCCAACGGACCCTCATTGCCCTTAAACACCTATTATTGGGCCATCATTGGTCCTAAACACAACTTATTGGTTATATAAGACACACCTTACTAGGACTTATTGGTCCCAACCGACCCTCATTGCCCTACTAAACACACCTTATTGGGCCATCATTGGTCCTAAACACAACTTATTGGTTATATACACACCTTAGTGGGACTCATTAGTCCCAACTAAACACACATTATTGGGCCATCATTGGTCCTAAACACAACTTATTGGTTATATACACACCTTACTAGGACTTATTGGTTCTAACCGACCCTCATTGCCCTACTAAACACACCTTATTGGGCCATCATTGGTCCTAAACATAATTTATTGGTTATATACACACCTTAGTGGGACTCATTAGTCCCAACTAAACACACCATATTGGGCCATAATTGGTCGTAAACACAACTTATTGGTTATATAAACACCTTATTAGGACTCATTGGTGCCAACTAACCCTCATTGTCCCTAAACCCACTTTATTGTGCCATCATTGGTCCTAAACACAACGTATTGGTTATATGCACACATTAGTGGGACTCATTGGTCCCAACTAAACACACCTTATTGGGCCATAATTGGTCGTAAACACAACTTATTGGTTATATACACACTTTATTGGGACTCATTGGTCCCAACGGACCCTCATTGCCCTTAAACACACATTATTGGGCCATCATTGGTCCTAAACACAACTTATTGGTTATATAAGACACACCTTACTAGGACTTATTGGTCCCAACCGACCCTCATTGCCCTACTAAACACACCTTATTGGGCCATCATTGGTCCTAAACAAAACTTATTGGTTATATACACACCTTAGTGGAACTCATTAGTCCCAACTAAACAAACATTATTGGGCCATCATTGGTCCTAAACACAAATTATTGGTTATATACACACCTTGCTAGGACTTATTGGTTCTAACCGACCCTCATTGCCCTACTAAACACACCTTATTGGGCCATCATTGGTCCTAAACATAATTTATTGGTTATATACACACCTTAGTGGGACTCATTAGTCCCAACTAAACACACCATATTGGGCCATAATTGGTCGTAAACACAACTTATTGGTTATATAAACACCTTATTAGGACTCATTGGTGCCAACTAACCCTCATTGTCCCTAAACCCACTTTATTGTGCCATCATTGGTCCTAAACACAACGTATTGGTTATATGCACACATTAGTGGGACTCATTGGTCCCAACTAAACACACCTTATTGGGCCATAATTGGTCGTAAACACAACTTATTGGTTATATACACACTTTATTGGGACTCATTGGTCCCAACGGACCCTCATTGCCCTTAAACACCCATTATTGGGCCATCATTGGTCCTAAACACAACTTATTGGTTATATAAGACACACCTTACTAGGACTTATTGGTCCCAACCGACCCTCATTGCCCTACTAAACACACCTTATTGGGCCATCATTGGTCCTAAACACAACTTATTGGTTATATACACACCTTAGTGGGACTCATTAGTCCCAACTAAACACACATTATTGGGCCATCATTGGTCCTAAACACAACTTATTGGTTATATACACACCTTACTAGGACTTATTGATTCTAACCGACCCTCATTGCCCTACTAAACACACCTTATTGTGCCATCACTGGTCCTAAACATAATTTATTGGTTATATACACACCTTAGTGGGACTCATTAGTCCTAACTAAACACACCATATTGGGCCATAATTGGTCGTAAACACAACTTATTGGTTATATACACACTTTATTGGGACTCATTGGTCCCAACGGACCCTCATTGCCCTTAAACACACATTCTTGGGCCATCATTGGTCCTAAACACAACTTATTGGTTATATAAGACACACCTTACTAGGACTTATTGGTCCCAACCGACCCTCATTACGCTACTAAACACACCTTATTGGGCCATCATTGGTCCTAAACACAACTTATTTGTTATATACACACCTTAGTGGGACTCATTAGTCCCAACTAAACACACATTATTAGGCCATGATTGGTCCTAAACACAACTTATTGGTTATATACACACCTTACTAGGACTTATTGGTTCTAACCGACCCTCATTGCCCTACTAAACACACCTTATTGGGCCATCATTGGTCCTAAACATAATTTATTGGTTATATACACACCTTAGTGGGACTCATTAGTCCCAACTAAACACACCATATTGGGCCATAATTGGTCGTAAACACAACTTATTGGTTATATAAACACCTTATTAGGACTCATTGGTGCCAACTAACCCTCATTGTCCCTAAACCCACTTTATTGTGCCATCATTGGTCCTAAACACAACGTATTGGTTATATGCACACATTAGTGGGACTCATTAGTCCCAACTAAACACACCTTATTGGGCCATAATTGGTCGTAAACACAACTTATTGGTTATATACACACTTTATTGGGACTCATTGGTCCCAACTGACCCTCATTGCCCTTAAAAACACATTATTGGGCCATCATTGGTTCTAAACACAACTTATTGGTTATATAAGACACACCTTACTAGGACTTATTGGTCCCAACCGACCCTCATTGCCCTACTAAACAGTCCTTATAGGGCCATCATTGGTCCTAAACACAACTTATTAGTTATATACAAACCTTAGTGGGACTCATTAGTCCCAACTAAACACACATTATTGGGCCATCATTGGTCCTAAACACAACTTATTGGTTATATACACACCTTACTTGGACTTATTGGTTTAACCGACCCTCATTGCCCTACTAAACACACCTTATTGGGCCATCATTGGTCCTAAACATAATTTATTGGTTATATACACACCTTAGTGGGACTCATTAGTCCCAACTAAACACACCATATTGGGCCATAATTGGTCGTAAACACAACTTATTGGTTATATAAACACCTTATTAGAACTCATTGGTGCCAACTAACCCTCATTGTCCCTAAACCCATTTTATTGTGCCATCATTGGTCCTAAACACAACATATTGGTTATATGCACACATTAGTGGGACTCATTGGTCCCAACTAAACACACCTTATTGGGCCATAATTGGTCGTAAACACAACTTATTGGTTATATACACATTTTATTGGGACTCATTGGTCCCAACGGACCCTTATTGCCCTTAAACACCTATTATTGGGCCATCATTGGTCCTAAACACAACTTATTGGTTATATAAGACACACCTTACTAGGCCTTATTTGTCCCAACCGACCCTCATTGCCCTACTAAACACTCCTTATAGGGCCATCATTGGTCCTAAACACAACTTATTGGTTATATACAAACCTTAGTGGGACTCATTAGTCCCAACTAAACACACATTATTGGGCCATCATTGGTCCTAAACACAACTTATTGGTTATATACACACCTTACTAGGACTTATTAGTTATAACCGACCCTCATTGCCCTACTAAACACACCTTATTGGGCCATCATTGGTCCTAAACATAATTTATTGGTTATATACACACCTTAGTGGGACTCATTAGTCCCAACTAAACACACCATATTGGGCCATAATTGGTCGTAAACACAACTTATTGTTATATAAACACCTTATTAGAACTCATTGGTGCCAACTAACCCTCATTGTCCCTAAACCCACTTTATTGTGCCATCATTGGTCCTAAACACAACATATTGGTTATATGCACACATTAGTGGGACTCATTGGTCCCAACTAAAACACCTTATTGGGCCATAATTGGTCGTAAACACAACTTATTGGTTATATACACACCTTATTGGGACTCATTGGTCCCAACGGACCCTTATTGCCCTTAAACACCTATTATTGGGCCATCATTGGTCCTAAACACAACTTATTGGTTATATAAGACACACCTTACTAGGACTTATTGGTCCCAACCGACCCTCATTGCCCTACTAAACACACCTTATTGGGCCATCATTGGTCCTAAACATAATTTATTGGTTATATACACACCTTAGTGGGACTCATTAGTCCCAACTAAACACACCATATTGGGCCATAATTGGTCGTAAACACAACTTATTGGTTATATAAACACCTTATTAGGACTCATTGGTGCCAACTAACCCTCATTGTCCCTAAACCCACTTTATTGTGCCATCATTAGTCCTAAACACAACGTATTGGTTATATGCACACATTAGTGGGACTCATTGGTCCCAACTAAACACACCTTATTGGGCCATAATTGGTCGTAAACACAACATATAGGTTATATACACACTTTATTGGGACTCATTGGTCCCAACGGACCCTCATTGCCCTTAAACACCCATTATTGGGCCATCATTGGTCCTAAACACAACTTATTGGTTATATAAGACACACCTTACTAGGACTTATTGGTCCCAACCGACCCTCATTGCCCTACTAAACACACCTTATTGGGCCATCATTGGTCCTAAGCACAACTTATTGGTTATATACACACCTTAGTGGGACTCATTAGTCCCAACTAAACACACATTATTGGGCCATCATTGGTCCTAAACACAACTTATTGGTTATATACACACCTTACTAGGACTTATTGATTCTAACCGACCCTCATTGCCCTACTAAACACACCTTATTGTGCCATCACTGGTCCTAAACATAATTTATTGGTTATATACACACCTTAGTGGGACTCATTAGTCCTAACTAAACACACCATATTGGGCCATAATTGGTCGTAAACACAACTTATTGGTTATATACACACTTTATTGGGACTCATTGGTCCCAACGGACCCTCATTGCCCTTAAACACACATTCTTGGGCCATCATTGGTCCTAAACACAACTTATTGGTTATATAAGACACACCTTACTAGGACTTATTGGTCCCAACCGACCCTCATTACGCTACTAAACACACCTTATTGGGCCATCATTGGTCCTAAACACAACTTATTTGTTATATACACACCTTAGTGGGACTCATTAGTCCCAACTAAACACACATTATTAGGCCATGATTGGTCCTAAACACAACTTATTGGTTATATACACACCTTACTAGGACTTATTGGTTCTAACCGACCCTCATTGCCCTACTAAACACACCTTATTGGGCCATCATTGGTCCTAAACATAATTTATTGGTTATATACACACCTTAGTGGGACTCATTAGTCCCAACTAAACACACCATATTGGGCCATAATTGGTCGAAAACACAACTTATTGGTTATATAAACACCTTATTAGGACTCATTGGTGCCAACTAACCCTCATTGTCCCTAAACCCACTTTATTGTGCCAGCATTGGTCCTAAACACAACGTATTGGTTATATGCACACATTAGTGGGACTCATTAGTCCCAACTAAACACACCTTATTGGGCCATAATTGGTCGTAAACACAACTTATTGGTTATATACACACTTTATTGGGACTCATTGGTCCCAACTGACCCTCATTGCCCTTAAAAACACATTATTGGGCCATCATTGGTTCTAAACACAACTTATTGGTTATATAAGACACACCTTACTAGGACTTATTGGTCCCAACCGACCCTCATTGCCCTACTAAACAGTCCTTATAGGGCCATCATTGGTCCTAAACACAACTTATTAGTTATATACAAACCTTAGTGGGACTCATTAGTCCCAACTAAACACACATTATTGGGCCATCATTGGTCCTAAACACAACTTATTGGTTATATACACACCTTACTTGGACTTATTGGTTTAACCGACCCTCATTGCCCTACTAAACACACCTTATTGGGCCATCATTGGTCCTAAACATAATTTATTGGTTATATACACACCTTAGTGGGACTCATTAGTCCCAACTAAACACACCATATTGGGCCATAATTGGTCGTAAACACAACTTATTGGTTATATAAACACCTTATTAGAACTCATTGGTGCCAACTAACCCTCATTGTCCCTAAACCCATTTTATTGTGCCATCATTGGTCCTAAACACAACATATTGGTTATATGCACACATTAGTGGGACTCATTGGTCCCAACTAAACACACCTTATTGGGCCATAATTGGTCGTAAACACAACTTATTGGTTATATACACATTTTATTGGGACTCATTGGTCCCAACGGACCCTTATTGCCCTTAAACACCTATTATTGGGCCATCATTGGTCCTAAACACAACTTATTGGTTATATAAGACACACCTTACTAGGCCTTATTTGTCCCAACCGACCCTCATTGCCCTACTAAACACTCCTTATAGGGCCATCATTGGTCCTAAACACAACTTATTGGTTATATACAAACCTTAGTGGGACTCATTAGTCCCAACTAAACACACATTATTGGGCCATCATTGGTCCTAAACACAACTTATTGGTTATATACACACCTTACTAGGACTTATTAGTTATAACCGACCCTCATTGCCCTACTAAACACACCTTATTGGGCCATCATTGGTCCTAAACATAATTTATTGGTTATATACACACCTTAGTGGGACTCATTAGTCCCAACTAAACACACCATATTGGGCCATAATTGGTCGTAAACACAACTTATTGGTTATATAAACACCTTATTAGAACTCATTGGTGCCAACTAACCCTCATTGTCCCTAAACCCACTTTATTGTGCCATCATTGGTCCTAAACACAACATATTGGTTATATGCACACATTAGTGGGACTCATTGGTCCCAACTAAAACACCTTATTGGGCCATAATTGGTCGTAAACACAACTTATTGGTTATATACACACCTTATTGGGACTCATTGGTCCCAACGGACCCTTATTGCCCTTAAACACCTATTATTGGGCCATCATTGGTCCTAAACACAACTTATTGGTTATATAAGACACACCTTACTAGGACTTATTGGTCCCAACCGACCCTCATTGCCCTACTAAACACACCTTATTGGGCCATCATTGGTCCTAAACACAACTTATTGGTTATATACACACCTTAGTGGGACTCATTAGTCCCAACTAAACACACATTATTGGGCCATAATTGGTCGTAAACACAACTTATTGGTTATATACACACCTTACTAGGACTTATTGGTTCTAACCGACCCTCATTGCCCTACTAAACACACCTTATTGGGCCATCATTGGTCCTAAACATAATTTATTGGTTATATACACACCTTAGTGGGACTCATTAGTCCCAACTAAACACACCATATTGGGCCATAATTGGTCGTAAACACAGCTTATTGGTTATATAAACAGCTTATTAGGACTCATTGGTGCCAACTAACCCTCATTGTCCCTAAACCCACTTTATTGTGCCATCATTGGTCCTAAACACAACGTATTGGTTATATGCACACATTAGTGGGACTCATTGGTCCCAACTAAACACACCTTATTGGGCCATAATTGGTCGTAAACACAACTTATTGGTTATATACACACTTTATTGGGACTCATTGGTCCCAACGGACCCTCATTGCCCTTAAACACCCATTATTGGGCCATCATTGGTCCTAAACACAACTTATTGGTTATATAAGACACACCTTACTAGGACTTATTGGTCCCAACCGACCCTCATTGCCCTACTAAACACACCTTATTGGGCCATCATTGGTCCTAAGCACAACTTATTGGTTATATACACACCTTAGTGGGACTCATTAGTCCCAACTAAACACACATTATTGGGCCATCATTGGTCCTAAACACAACTTATTGGTTATATACACACCTTACTAGGACTTATTGATTCTAACCGACCCTCATTGCCCTACTAAACACACCTTATTGTGCCATCATTGGTCCTAAACATAATTTATTGATTATATACACACCTTAGTGGGACTCATTAGTCCTAACTAAACACACCATATTGGGCCATAATTGGTCGTAAACACAACTTATTGGTTATATAAACACCTTATTAGGACTCATTGGTGCCAACTAACCCTCATTGTCCCTAAACCCACTTTATTGTGCCATCATTGGTCCTAAACACAACGTATTGGTTATATTCACACATTAGTGGGACTCATTGGTCCCAACTAAACACACCTTATTGGGCCATAATTGGTCGTAAACACAAGTTATTGGTTATATACACACTTTATTGGGACTCATTGGTCCCAACGGACCCTCATTGCCCTTAAACACACATTATTGGGCCATCATTGGTCCTAAACACAACTTATTGGTTATATAAGACACACCTTACTAGGACTTATTGGTCCCAACCGACCCTCATTGCCCTACTAAACACTCCTTATAGGGCCATCATTGGTCCTAAACACAACTTATTGTTTATATACAAACCTTAGTGGGACTCATTAGTCCCAACTAAACACACCATATTGGGCCATAATTGGTCGTAAACAAACTTAATGGTTATATAAACACCTTATTTGGACTCATTGGTGCCAACTAACCCTCATTGTCCCTAAACCCACTTTATTGTGCCATCATTGGTCCTAAACACAACATATTGGTTATATGCACACATTAGTGGGACTCATTGGTCCCAACTAAACACACCTTATTGGGCCATAACTGGTCGTAAACACAACTTATTGGTTATATACACACTTTATTGGGACTCATTGGTCCCAACGGACCCTCATTGCCCTTAAACACCTATTATTGGGCCATCATTGGTCCTAAACACAACTTATTGGTTATATAAGACACACCTTACTAGGACTTATTGGTCCCAACCGACCCTCATTGCCCTACTAAACACACCTTATTGGGCCATCATTGGTCCTAAACACAACTTATTGGTTATATACACACCTTAGTGGGACTCATTAGTCCCAACTAAACACACATTATTGGGCCATCATTGGTCCTAAACACAACTTATTGGTTATATACACACCTTACTAGGACTTATTGGTTCTAACCGACCCTCATTGCCCTACTAAACACACTGATCACGGGTGTCGTGACCTCTATACAAATAATCCTAACTAACCTATAGACAGGGTAAGTCGGGTATCAATCCAGGGGAGTTGGTGGTTATTAGTGGTCCTAATGACTTAATCTAAATTACTGTCACTAACTTAGATAAACTAGACTAAACCTAAATACTAAAATAAGTGCCTCTTGGCTGTTAAGCTGGATGTGTTGATTTAAACTAACAAATTATCTTATATGATGACAAAGGTAACCACTTTAGGATTCAGGTTGTTAGGTAACTAGTTTATCACTTCGGGTTTCTATTCTGGAAATTACATAGACATAACCGTATCCAGTTTGATTAACCTAATTACTAATTACCACGTACTTGCTAGAGATAGTCCTAGAGCTATGCTTAGAAAGGTAGTCCGGGAGCGGGGGGCACATACGATAATAACAAGCAAAAGATTAAAACAAACAAACACTAAGATTCAGTGAGTGTCACAATCTCAAATCTTACCCATAACATAAAAACCCTAGTTCAAAACAGCCCTAACTAACCCTTCACCCAAAGTAGTTACGGAAAGGGTTTAGCCGATAGTCATAACGAAGAAATCTAATACTGTCACTATCAGGTTCCTCATTACAATTAAGCAATCAAATATCTAAACACTTTTAAGAAAATTAAATAAAGAACTATGAAAAATAAACCACAATCTATGCTCTCTTTCTTGACCCACAAAAGTATTCAGGAGACTTAAAACTTGCTAATGTCTTTGCCTTGTATGAACCGCAGCAAGCAGCCAAGTAGGCTGCTGCACCTCTTTTCCTTCCTGCCGTCCCACCTTCTGACGCCAATCGTAAACCAGAATGTCCAAATTCCTTTTGCGTGAATGTCCCCTTTTATCCACGTAAAACAAACCCTTTTGGGCTCTTCCTCCAATCCCCACTGTAATCTCTATTTTTATTATGTGGACTCTTTGTGGACCAGCCCAACCCACGTGACTTTCTTCTTTAACAACATTTAACCCAATTGTTCCTTAAGCTTGCATCACATGGACCACCTGATTAACAATTTCAACCTACATAAATCACAAATCATATTTAGATTAAAATAAAATGACAACAGTAGTTGGTTAATTAACAAATGATACTAATTGATAAATAGCCATATAAGTACATAATGAGGACGTTGTGATTCATTCGTTGAACCCAAGTTTAGACTAATTATATTATTTTAGCTCATTCTCAACTCAGCACACTAATTGATAAAACGCGATAAACCATTACCTTTTATACCAACTTAATGTGTTTAGGGGACGGTTAATATTAAATAAAAATAGACTTTTTAACCACTCATCACATCCCCACACTTATCTTTTTCCGTCCCGGAAAAACTGCCACGAAATCATAACTGGGAAATCAATCTCAAAATCATTTAACTCTTTAATTTATCCACCAATTCAATTCCACAAACCCTAATGTAATCACATGGACTAACTGCAATTGCCAGTATTTCGGTCCGACTAAACTCAACCACTGACCTTTTGTTTCGCCCCCAAAGTGTTTATATAATTTACTGAATAAAGTTATCAGTCTGCCTATGTGTCCCACATTTAGAAAGTTCAAGTTCAACCTACTCCCAAGTCAAATTCAGTCAAAGTAAAGGGTAATCAAGATTTTATTTATAAATTTTCCCCACCCGCCTTAAATCAGATACTCATATGTCCACAGAATGATGGAATAGATGGATGCGAAGTTTTTGAGCATTTATTTTTCTAATTTGCTATTTTTTTTCTTTTTTTTTCTCTCTTTTTCTTTTTTTCATCATTTTTTTTTCATTTTTTTCTTTATTTTTCTTTTTTCTCTTTTTTTTCATTTTTTTCATCATTTTTTCCATAATTGGTTAATTTTAACTATGATTACCAACGGACATCATCAGAGGTACTCTTTGCGAGATGCTATCCCCAAACTCGTACGTGAGTATTTTGCCCGCGAGATCCAGAACATCATCAGAGGCACGCACCACAGGTTACTATCCTTAGTTTGTACATGAGTATTTTGTCCCTTCACTCTAAAATTATTAACCGATTTATTACCTAATATGCTCAAAGATGGAATGATGGGGCGCCGTTATTTCTCGGATTTGCTTTCGCAAAAAGATCATAACGTGCCAGGTTATTATAAGGACATATAAGTCTCTAATTTAAAGTGGTCTTTTTCCTCCTAATCATCAGTTTCAATCTCTCTATCACCCCTAAAATGGGAACCCATTAGCAGACCGATTTAATTACATATTTATACAAACATAAACACAATGGCCATTTTAAGCTACTCCTAGGTCAGTTGGGCCTACCGACACATCACAAATTAGCCATGTTTTTCCATTCTCTCATTTTCTACCACTTTTCCCTTTTCTTTCTCTATTTTTATTTTTGAAAACTGATTCCCAATTGTACTATCATTTTCCATGTTTTGCAAGTTATTCCAAAGACATTTTTTTTCAATTTTTTTTTTTTTATTTTTTGGATTTTTTTTTTTAAAACACACACAAAACAATCATACGAAAATGTGTTATTCCCCTCCCCACACTTGAGTGACACATTGTCCTCAATGTGTTAAAAAGAACAACGAAAAATAAATAAGAAGTAAAACAAAGAAATAAAAAGAAATATAAATAGGAAACGTACCAGATTCGAGCAATAAAAATAAACAAAATCATATGGTAGCTGAGTGCGTCGCGTGTCGCGATGACTACCTCCACCTCCCTCGCGGTTCGCGAGGGACGGTATTCACAGGAAATTAATTTTTTTAGCTCAAGTTCCAATATATTTATAAAAGTGACATACCTGGAACCTCGTTTTGCTCTACTCCATTACCCAAAACCGATCCGATTCCTAAAAAAACACAAAAACACGACCACACAAAACAAAAAATATAACAATTAAAAATAAAACCTACCACTGGGTTGCCTCCCAGAAAGCGCTAAGTTTATGGTCTTCAGCCAGACCATCCTTCCTTCTCTGCTCACGGTGGCTTCAGTCCACACTTCCCAACTGAGTTCCCGATGAACGCTCGGTATTTGACACTCCACTTCACTTTCTTTAATCCGCACTTGCCAATCACATTACCGATGAAGGATCGGTAGTTCGCATGTCTCTTTATTTTTCTCCATATGCTCAACAAGTAAAAAATATTATTTTGAAAATTAAAAGAAAATTTATCATGGATCGAACACTTACCTGCCGAATTACCAACATGTGCTCGATGATTGATATGACACGTCCAAACTTGCAAGTTCCCACACAGCACATCTACTACATCACTGCGGAGCTTTTTTATTTGCTTTTGCCCAATGTCATTTTCCTCCACCTTCCTCTTCCTTACCGGTTGTTCCTCAGTCACCTGCACAATAAATAAATAATCAAGGGAATCAATTGTGCCTTTTGGGATCTCACTTACCTGCTCATCCTCACTCTCTTCAACCACACTCTCACAAACAACCTGTTCCACATCACTCACAACCACTAATTCTGCCTCCTCAACAACCTTAACCTATGAAGGTACCTCTTCTCGCTCAACCTCCTCAATCACCACATTAGTCGCCTCCCAAACTTCTTCTTCTTTGGGTGGTTATTCCCATGATTCGATTTCTTGATTGGCCATGTCTTTCGCCAGTTGTGCCACTTGGTTTGACAATGCCTTGTGCCTCTCTTCTTGGATATCAAATTTTTTCTCCATTCTCTTTAGGGCCTCCAGAATTTCACTAAGTTGAGCACTAACTTCTTCCCTTTGATCCTGGTGTTGATAACGGGTGTCGTGACCGCTACACAAATAATCCTAACTAACCTATAGACAGGGTAAGTCGGGTATCAATCCAGGGGAGTTGGTGGTTATTAGCGACTCTAATTATCTAACCTAAGTTACTGTCACTAACTCAGATGAATTAAACTAAACCCTAAATTACTTTATCTAAATGCCTCTTAGCGAAAATTAAAACGTGACAACCTCAGGATCCCGGTTAGCTAATTCCTAATCCTATTCAGTTAATCAATTCAACCCAATCCAACCTACGATCTATTCACATGCAGCACAAGATAGTCCTAGAGCTATGCTTAGAAAGGTAGTCTGGGAGCGGGGGGCACACACGATAATAACAAGCAAAAGATTAAAACAAACAAACAGTAAGATTCAGTGAGTGTCACAATCTCAAATCTTACCCATAACAAAAAAACCATAGTTCAAAACAGCCCTAACTAACCCTTCACCCAAAGTAGTTACAGAAAGGGTTTAGCCGATAGTCATAACGAAGAAATCTAATACTGTCACTATCAGGTTCCTCATTACAATTAAGCAATCAAAATATCTAAACACTTTTAAGAAAATTAAATAAAGAACTATGAAAAATAAACCACAGTCTATGCTCTCTTTCTTGACCCACAAAAGTATTCAGGAGACTTAAAACTTGCTGATGTCTTTGCCTTGTATGAACCGCAGCAAGCAGCCAAGTAGGCTGCTGCGCCTCTTTTCCTTCCTGCCGTCCCACCTTCTGACGCCAATCGTAAACCAGAATGTCCAAATTCCTTTTGCGTGAATGTCCCCTTTTATCCACGTAAAACAAACCCTTTTGGGCTCTTCCTCCAATCCCCACTGTAATCTCTATTTTTATTATGTGGACTCTTTGTGGACCAGCCCAACCCACGTGACTTTCTTCTTTAACAACATTTAACCCAATTGTTCCTTAAGCTTGCATCACATGGACCACCTGATTAACAATTTCAACCTACATAAATCACAAATCATATTTAGACTAATAAAATAAAAACAGTAGTTGGTTAATTAACAAATGATACTAATTGATAAATAGCCATATAAATACATAATGAGGACGTTGTGATTCATTCGTTGAACCCAAGTTTAGACTAATTATATTATTTTAGCTCATTCTCAACTCAGCACACTAATTGATAAAACGCGATAAACCATTACCTTTTATACCAACTTAATGTGTTTAGGGGACGGTTAATATTAAATAAAAATAGACTTTTTAACCACTCATCACACACCTTATTGGGCCATCATTGGTCCTAAACATAATTTATTGGTTATATACACACCTTAGTGGGACTCATTAGTCCCAACTAAACACACCATATTGGGCCATAATTGGTCGTAAACACAACTTATTGGTTATATAAACACCTTATTAGGACTCATTGGTGCCAACTAACCCTCATTGTCCCTAAACCCACTTTATTGTGCCATCATTGGTCCTAAACACAACGTATTGGTTATATGCACACATTAGTGGGACTCATTGGTCCCAACTAAGCACACCTTATTGGGCCATAATTGGTCGTAAACACAACTTATTGGTTATATACACACTTTATTGGGACTCATTGGTCCCAACGGACCCTCATTGCCCTTAAACACACATTATTGGGCCATCATTGGTCCTAAACACAACTTATTGGTTATATAAGACACACCTTACTAGGACTTATTGGTCCCAACCGACCCTCATTGCCCTACTAAACACACCTTATTGGGCCATCATTGGTCCTAAACAAAACTTATTGGTTATATACACACCCTAGTGGAACTCATTAGTCCCAACTAAACAAACATTATTGGGCCATCATTGGTCCTAAACACAAATTATTGGTTATATACACACCTTGCTAGGACTTATTGGTTCTAACCGACCCTCATTGCCCTACTAAACACACCTTATTGGGCCATCATTGGTCCTAAACATAATTTATTGGTTATATACACACCTTAGTGGGACTCATTAGTCCCAACTAAACACACCATATTGGGCCATAATTGGTCGTAAACACAACTTATTGGTTATATAAACACCTTATTAGGACTCATTGGTGCCAACTAACCCTCATTGTCCCTAAACCCACTTTATTGTGCCATCATTGGTCCTAAACACAACGTATTGGTTATATGCACACATTAGTGGGACTCATTGGTCCCAACTAAACACACCTTATTGGGCCATAATTGGTCGTAAACACAACTTATTGGTTATATACACACTATATTGGGACTCATTGGTCCTAAACACAACTTATTGGTTATATAAGACACACCTTACTAGGACTTATTGGTCCCAACCGACCCTCATTGCCCTACTAAACACACCTTATTGGGCCATCATTGGTCCTAAACACAACTTATTGGTTATATACACACCTTAGTGGGACTCATTAGTCCCAACTAAACACACATTATTGGGCCATCATTGGTCCTAAACACAACTTATTGGTTATATACACACCTTACTATGACTTATTGGTTCTAACCGACCCTCATTGCCCTACTAAACACACCTTATTGGGCCATCATTGGTCCTAAACATAATTTATTGGTTATATACACACCTTAGTGGGACTCATTAGTCCCAACTAAACACACCATATTGGGCCATAATTGGTCGTAAACACAGCTTGTTGGTTATATAAACACCTTATTAGGACTCATTGGTGCCAACTAACCCTCATTGTCCCTAAACCCACTTTATTGTGCCATCATTGGTCCTAAACACAACGTATTGGTTATATGCACACATTAGTGGGTCTCATTGGTCCCAACTAAACACACCTTATTAGGCCATAATTGGTCGTAAACACAACTTATTGGTTATATACACACTTTATTGGGACTCATTGGTCCCAACTGACCCTCATTTCCCTTAAACACACATTATTGGGCCATCATTGGTCCTAAACACAACTTATTGGTTATATAAGACACACCTTACTAGGACTTATTGGTCCCAACCGACCCTCATTGCCCTACTAAACACACCTTATTGGGCCATCATTGGTCCTAAACAAAACTTATTGGTTATATACACACCCTAGTGGAACTCATTAGTCCCAACTAAACAAACATTATTGGGCCATCATTGGTCCTAAACACAAATTATTGGTTATATACACACCTTGCTAGGACTTATTGGTTCTAACCGACCCTCATTGCCCTACTAAACACACCTTATTGGGCCATCATTGGTCCTAAACATAATTTATTGGTTATATACACACCTTAGTGGGACTCATTAGTCCCAACTAAACACACCATATTGGGCCATAATTGGTCGTAAACACAACTTATTGGTTATATAAACACCTTATTAGGACTCATTGGTGCCAACTAACCCTCATTGTCCCTAAACCCACTTTATTGTGCCATCATTGGTCCTAAACACAACGTATTGGTTATATGCACACATTAGTGGGACTCATTGGTCCCAACTAAACACACCTTATTGGGCCATAATTGGTCGTAAACACAACTTATTGGTTATATACACACTATATTGGGACTCATTGGTCCTAAACACAACTTATTGGTTATATAAGACACACCTTACTAGGACTTATTGGTCCCAACCGACCCTCATTGCCCTACTAAACACACCTTATTGGGCCATCATTGGTCCTAAACACAACTTATTGGTTATATACACACCTTAGTGGGACTCATTAGTCCCAACTAAACACACATTATTGGGCCATCATTGGTCCTAAACACAACTTATTGGTTATATACACACCTTACTATGACTTATTGGTTCTAACCGACCCTCATTGCCCTACTAAACACACCTTATTGGGCCATCATTGGTCCTAAACATAATTTATTGGTTATATACACACCTTAGTGGGACTCATTAGTCCCAACTAAACACACCATATTGGGCCATAATTGGTCGTAAACACAGCTTGTTGGTTATATAAACACCTTATTAGGACTCATTGGTGCCAACTAACCCTCATTGTCCCTAAACCCACTTTATTGTGCCATCATTGGTCCTAAACACAACGTATTGGTTATATGCACACATTAGTGGGTCTCATTGGTCCCAACTAAACACACCTTATTAGGCCATAATTGGTCGTAAACACAACTTATTGGTTATATACACACTTTATTGGGACTCATTGGTCCCAACTGACCCTCATTTCCCTTAAACACACATTATTGGGCCATCATTGGTCCTAAACACAACTTATTGGTTATATAAGACACACCTTACTAGGACTTATTGGTCCCAACCGACCCTCATTGCCCTACTAAACAGTCCTTATAGGGCCATCATTGGTCCTAAACACAACTTATTGGTTATATACAAACCTTAGTGGGACTCATTAGTCCCAACTAAACACACATTATTGGGCCATCATTGGTCCTAAACACAACTTATTGGTTATATACACACCTTACTTAGACTTATTGGTTTAACCGACCCTCATTGCCGTACTAAATACACCTTATTGGGCCATCATTGGTCCTAAACATAATTTATTGGTTATATACACACCTTAGTGGGACTCATTAGTCCCAACTAAACACACCATATTGGGCCATAATTGGTCGTAAACACAACTTATTGGTTATATAAACACCTTATTAGGACTCATTGGTGACAACTAACCCTCATTGTCCCTAAACCCACTTTATTGTGCCATCATTGGTCCTAAACACAACGTATTGGTTATATGCACACATTAGTGGGACTCATTGGTCCCAACTAAACACACCTTATTGGGCCATAATTGGTCGTAAACACAACTTATTGGTTATATACACACTTTATTGGGACTCATTGGTCCTAAACACAAATTATTGGTTATATAAGACACACCTTACTAGGACTTATTGGTCCCAACCGACCCTCTGTTGGATATCAGGCCCCTCACAACACTCAATACACACAATCACTCACGTATGTATATATGTATGTGATGGTAAATTTGTAGAAACTAAAATGAAAACAGAGAAGAAAAATGAAAGCTAATATATTAAGCTCTAGTTTATACGTACAACTCCTAGCTACTACTATTTATTATGAGTAAAAAAACCAAACGAGAATCATGCATAATTGACCACGTTCTCCTTCTTTAAAGCAACAAATTTCAACCGCTTTTATTTCTCAACGTATCCTCCAAGTAACTTAGTAAAACTGGACCCCATAACGGTAAGATCCGTTTTACGTTGACCCGTGATCAAACCCAATTAATCCAACATTCACCCCCTTAATCGGTGTTTGTTCACGCCTTTATTCACTGCAACGAAGTCACCAACTTCTTGATCTTGAACCATCTCGACTTGTACCGAACACCCGACCTTCACCTCGGTCACGTCCAAAAGTCATCTACCCGGTTCAACCCGAATCACATTAACGACACTTGTAACATCTCACATGGCATCCCATTGGAACCGTTCATTCACATCTTGACTCTTCACGGATCAACGACCTCTCCCCGGTCACATCCAAAGCCACCCGATTTGAACTCCAACGCCATAATGTCACACCGATTTTTTTTCTTTACAACCTTCACTGACCACCCTTGTTCAAGAGGCCTCTCCACCGACTAAGAAAACAAGCTACCTCGCTACTACCGTTTTCTTTCACCTTGCCAAACGAAGCGAATCCAAAGCCACCTGCTTTGACGGATCCTTTCTGCCCGCTTTTCACGCACTAACGCCGGTCTCCTCTTATCACGAACAATCCGATCAAAAACTGAAAATAATGACAGCAGCACCCCCTGCTGAAAAACCTTCACAAAACAGCCACGAGACACACCGATGTTCACCCGTCACCCCCGTCATCCCAACCGGTACTCTTCCCCGCGACAACGACTGACACGAACACTTCCTGGTCTCCTTCTTCTACTGTTAGACAGCCCCGAAATAGCCACCTGCTGTCCCGAAAGAAACCCGGTTTGCTGCTGCGTTTGCCCCGCAGCCAAGAGCTAAACCCTTACTCGAAACCGACTCTCAAACCGGCCTCCTCCGTCTTCACGAGCCCTAGGCTTTGATACCAAATGTTAGATATCAGGCCCCTCACAACACTCAATACACACAATCACTCACGTATGTATATATGTATGTGATGGTAAATTTGTAGAAACTAAAATGAAAACAGAGAAGAAAAATGAAAGCTAATATATTAAGCTCTAGTTTATACGTATAACTCCTAGCTACTACTATTTATTATGAGTAAAACAACCAAACGAGAATCATGCATAATTGACCACGTTCTCCTTCTTTAAAGCAACAAATTTCAACCGCTTTTATTTCTCAACGTATCCTCCAAGTAACTTAGTAAAACTGGACCCCATAACGGTAAGATCCGTTTTACGTTGACCCGTGATCAAACCCGATTAATCCAACATCCTCATTGCCCTACTAAACACAACTTATTGGGCCATCATTGGTCCTAAACACAACTTATTGGTTATATACACACCTTAGTGGGACTCATTAGTCCCAACTAAACACACATTATTGGGCCATCATTGGTCCTAAACACAACTTAGTGGTTATATACACACCTTACTAGGACTTATTGGTTCTAACCGACCCTCATTTCCCTACTAAACACACCTTATTGGGCCATCATTGGTCCTAAACATAATTTATTGGTTATATACACACCTTAGTGGGACTCATTAGTCCCAACTAAACACACCATACTGGGCCATAACTGGTCGTAAACACAGCTTATTGGTTATATAAACACCTTATTAGGACTCATTGGTGCCAACTAACCCTCATTGTCCCTAAACCCACTTTATTGTGCCATCATTGGTCCTAAACACAACGTATTGGTTATATGCACACATTAGTGGGACTCATTGGTCCGAACTAAACACACCTTATTGGGCCATAATTGGTCGTAAACACAACTTATTGGTTATATACACACTTTATTGGGACTCATTGGTCCCAACTGACCCTCATTGCCCTTAAACACACATTATTGGGCCATCATTGGTCCTAAACACAACTTATTGGTTATATAAGACACACCTTACTAGGACTTATTGGTCCCAACCGACCCTCATTGCCCTACTAAACAGTCCTTATAGGGCCATCATTGGTCCTAAACACAACTTATTGGTTATATACAAACCTTAGTGGGACTCATTAGTCCCAACTAAACACACATTATTGGGCCATCATTGGTCCTAAACACAACTTATTGGTTATATACACACCTTACTTGGACTTATTGGTTTAACCGACCCTCATTGCCGTACTAAACACACCTTATTGGGCCATCATTGGTCCTAAACATAATTTATTGGTTATATACACACCTTAGTGGGACTCATTAGTCCCAACTAAACACACCATATTGGGCCATAATTGGTCGTAAACACAACTTATTGGTTATATAAACACCTTATTATGACTCATTGGTGCCAACTAACCCTCATTGTCCCTAAACCCACTTT
>JBCNJP010010760.1:0-20335 GCA_039602395.1 Deinandra increscens subsp. villosa
CCATTTGTAGAAAGGCCAGGGGGATGTTACTGGGATCATGTTGTGTTTTGGTACCCTCTGGACACTTGCATGCATCTGGCAGCCCTGACACTTTCGTATTTCTTTCTCAGTGTCAGTGTACATGGTTGGCCAGTAGTACCCTAATGTCATCATTCGGGTGACTATGGACCGAGGGCCAGAATGTGTTCCGCAGATGCCCTCATGCAATTCTCTCATGATGTAATTCCCTTCCTCCGTTGTCAAGCATGTTAGCAACGGCTGAAGGTAAGATTTTTTATAAAGCTTGCTGTTATGAATTGCATAGCTGTCGGCCTGAGCTTTCAGCTTGGCTGCTTCTAGTGATGAGGTTGGCAGTGTGCCATGCTGTAGGTAGTTCTTGATGGGAGTCATCCAGCTGTCGGCAGTGTCCTGCTCAGTGATGAAGGCTTCTTGTATTTCATCCGTCCGGTTGTGGATTATCTCCACTGGGACTTGTTTTGTTAAGTGCGCGTAGGCAAGGGATGCTAGCTTGCTTAATGCGTCTGCCTTCTTATTTTGACCTCTTGGTATCTGAATGATTTGGAACTCCTCGAACTGGGAAGCTATTTCCTTGACTTTGCTGGCATATTTCTGCATTGCCTCACCACGTATTTCGAACTCTCCGTTCACTTGGTTCGTGACTAAGAGTGAGTCGACTTTCACCGATAGCTTTTTAACGTTCATTTTTCTGGCAAGTCTTAGGCCGGCAAGCAGGGCCTCGTACTCTGCTTCATTGTTAGTGCTGGGGAAATCGAGCCGTATGGCGTATGTGACTTCCACTCCATTTGGGTCGATTAGTACGAGTCCTGCCCCTGATCCTTCACTGTTCTTTGCCCCATCAGTATATAGGGTCCATGCATCATTACTTGTGATTGGTGGAGGTAGGGTATACTCGGCCGAGGCCGACATGGGGGTGCTCGGGTCGGCCTTTAGCTCTGTCAGGAAGTCTGCCAGTACTTGCCCTTTGATAGCTGTTCTCGGCTTGAAGTGAAGCTCATGCTCTCCCAACTCAATTGCCCATTTTGCAAATCTGCCTGAGGTCTCTGGTCTTTGAACAATTTCCCTCAATGGGTAATTAGTGAGTACTGTGATTCTGTAGGCTTGGAAGTACCTACGCAATCGTCGAGCGGTATGGATTAAGGATAGCAGTAATTTTTCAAGTTTTGAGTATCTAGTTTCTGGATCCTTCATTGCTCTGCTTACAAAGTAAACTGGGATCTGTGCTTCTCCCCGCTCAGTGCAGAGGACCGAGCTGATTGCCTCTTCGCCGACCGAGAGGTATAGGATGACCTCTTCCCCGGCTTCGGGCGCTGTGACTGTAGCTAAGTTTTTTAGCTGTTCTTTCAGTTCGGTGAAAGCTATGTCGGCCTCCTCTGTCCATAAGAATTGCTTAGTGTCTGTGCACTGTTTCAGGGTTCTGAAGAAAGGCATGGACTTCTCAGCTGATTTTGAAATGAACCTGTGGAGAGCTGCCAATCGGCCGTTGAGGCATTGGAGCTCTTTCAAACTTTGCGGCGGCTTCATTTGGGTGATGGCTCTGATTTTTTCAGGATTAGCCATGATATTTTTGTCGGTGATGATGTGGCCCAAGAATTTTCCTTCTTTCATCCCAAATGAACACTTGGCTGGATTGAGCTTCATATTAACAGCTCTCAGCCGACCAAAGGTTTCTTCTATGTCTGCTATCATCCCTTCTTCAGTTTGGCTTTTTATGACCAGATCGTCTACATAGGCTTCCATGTTTCTTCCAATTTGGCTATCGAATGCCTGATCAATCAGGCGTTGGTAGGTTGACCCCGCATTTTTTAGACCGAAGGGCATTTTCCTGTAACAAAAAATACCTTTATCTGTATGGAAAGCTGTTTTTTCTTCATCGGCTTTGGCCATTTTGATCTGATGATAACCCTTGTATGCATCAAGGAAACACTTGTAGGTGTATCCTGACAGGGCGTCTACCTTGGCATCAATGGCTGGTAAGGGGTAGCAATCTTTTGGGCATGCTTTGTTTAAGCTTGTGAAATCAACGCACATTCTCCACGACCCATCAGATTTCTGGACCATTACAGGGTTGGCTACCCATGTGTGCCATTTTTGTTCTCTGAGTATACCCGCTTTAACCAGCTTTGTTACCTCTTCGCAGACAGCTTTACTTTTATCTCTTCCCATTCCCCGCTTTCCTTGAACAACAGGTGGATAGTTGGGGTCGACCTTTAGATGGTGTTCGGCAATCTCCCTTGGAACTCCTGTCATGTCCGCCGGTGTCCATGCAAAGACATCCGGGCTGTTCCGGATCAAATTGTACAACTTTTCCTTGACTTGGTTGGTCAAGTCCGAGCCGATCGTTATGAGCTGGTCGGGATAGTCATCGTTTACTTTCCACTTGTTTTGCTTTGCTTCTTCGGTGACGTCGGCTGTGAGGTAGCATTCGGCCTGTGCTGACCGAATGGTGGCCACCCCTGTTTCCGTTGGGAACTTCATCATACCGTGCGCCGTGGACACCACACATCCGAACCGATAAATTGCTGGTCGGCCAAAAAGGATGTTATACCTAGATGGCCTGTCGACCACGAGGAATGTGATCCGTTCGGTTCTTGTGTGCAACCCGCCGGACAGTGTTACCGGTAGTGTAATCTCGCCCTTGGGCAAGACCATGTCTCCGCTGAAGCCGACCAGTGTGGTCTTGGATGGCCGAAGGCTTTCTTTTATGCTGCATGGTAATTGTGAGAAACAAGATCCATACATAATATCTGAGGCACTGCCTCCATCAACATATGTTCTATGGATTTGAATACCTGTTACCTCTGTGGTGATTACCATTGGACTGAGAGTTGGAATTGCTGTGTCAAGTGATGGGAAAGAGATGGCTTGGTTTGCCCATGTTTCCTTTCTCAGCCTTGGCTTCTTCTGCTTGGAGCTGTGTGTCATTAAGATGACTTGTTGGTCCCCCTTCTTCTCTTTCTTTTGCTTTTGCTCCTTTATCTCCTTTACTAGGTGAGCCAGCTGACCGGTCTTCACTGCATTGGTGATTTCTTTCTTGAGTTGGTGGCATTCGTCTGTATCGTGGCCCCGGTCAAGGTGGAAATCACAGTATTTTCCCATGTTCCTATTAGCTGTGTTGTTTCCCATCGTCCTGGGTTTGTTGAATTGCCTACTGGCATCTTCTGTTTGCAATATTTCTTTTGGGGTCTTCGTGAGACTTGGGAAGTCATACTTCCTTTCTTTGTGACTTGAGGAATTTGAGCGGTCGTACGGGGCGAAGCCCGACTGCTTGCGGTCATCTCGGCCTCCCCTTTCCGGGCCCGACTGCCAAGGTCGGCGGTTGTCTTTTGGGTGGGGCGGTCGGCCGTGTGTTCTGTTATGACCGGAGGACGACTTGTCCCGGAGTTGTGCCGCCTCTTCTCCTCTGATGAACGCTTCAGCTCGGTCAAAAGCTTCTTGCATTGTTATGGGTACCCGAGCACTCATTTCTTTTATCAGCTGTCGTGTACGCATACCATGGATAAAACCTGATATCTTTTGTCTTTCGTCCGCGTGACCGATGGTCAGCGACTCCTTTTTGTATCTCTCCGTGAAGGCTCTTAGAGATTCTTGTTCGCCCTGTCTGATATTATGCAACTCAATCGGGTCTTTTGTGCACTTTCGTTGCTGGCCGAAATGCTGAGAGAACAAATTTTTGAGTTGGACATAGCTGTCTATGGACTTGTCGGGCAAGGCATTGAACCACAGCCGAGCAGGTCCCGATAGGGTCTGAACGAACATTTTACACCATACTGCTAACGGCCATTGTTCAATTCGTGCGGCCGATTTGAATGCGTGTAGGTGGTCTTCCGGGTCAGAGCTTCCATCGTATGTTTTAACGGTGGAAGGTAACTTTGTCTTTGGTGGGCATTCAAAGTTTTCGATCCGGGTGGTGAACTTACTTTCCTCTTCCGGTATGTATGGTAACGACAGGTCGTCGGCCTCTGGATCTTTGATTTCGATTACTGGTATCGCCTGGGGTGGTGTGACTGGAGTTGCATTTGTTCCTGCTGACCCGGGTGGCCTTTGTGAGAAGAAACTTGGTGGTGGCATACCATATGGTGAGTAGAATGGCATTTGGTAGCCTGCTTGGCCATATGGCCCCATGTACGGTGGTGGGTAGAATGGTGGTGCCTGGTAACCTGAAAAGTTTGGCCGGGGTTGACCAGTGCTGTTTGTGTTCCCTGAGGGTGTTGTGTCGGAAGGTCCCGAACTTACTTGAGTTGGCTTTGGGGTGTCTCCTGATGAGGTTAGGATAGTTTCAACTGTCATTGTAGTGCTGTCTGTTTGGACAGCCGTTGGACCCCCACCTGTTCCTGTGTCTCCCAACAGTGGTATTGGGCCCAATCTGGGGCCTTCGTCCTCGTATGACAGCTGAAGGCAGACCCCTTTTAGCTTCTCTGCTGCAACGTACTCTCTCATTGCTTGTCTCAGGGGCAGGAAGTTTCTGCTCACCATTTCTGGGGTGATGTTTAGTACCCCAGTGTCACCTTCCTCCGTTGAAGTCTTCGGAGCTTGCTTATCGCCGGGGGTAGAGAAATCCTCAGTGGTGTCCCCCGGGTGATCGGCTGCATCGTCAGTCATTGATGTTGTTGAAAGTACCGTGCGGATGGCGCCAATGTAGAATCGGGCTACCAAAGATGACTAGATAGGGGTTAGCCTAGGACGAGTCACCTAGGCAGTCGGACTACAAGTGGGGAGAATCCAAGTCTCCTGACTAGCGGTCGGAAGTCCTTCAGCTAGCAGTCGGCTCGGCTCCTTCCTTGATTCTACTAAGACCTGCAAAACAGAAAACACCGTTGTTCTTGGAGGGCAGGACAGGGTGTCCTGCGACCAAGCTCGGGCGTGAGAATCAGTATGCGTTTCGAGAGATTAAGTGTAATCAGACGAGAGGGTGCGCATTGAATGCCAACTTACCTGGTGGTTGTGGTGTATTTATAGCACCCAACCTTTGTCCTGTATCGCCATTAATGCATAGAGTCCCAAAGTAGGGAGTTGCAGGTCTGGCATCCGATCTGGGCACAGCCTGTCCAGTGACCATTTCGGGCAATGGTCTCGGGGAAGGTGTCGGCCTAGGAGTACCAGCCTGTAGTTCCGAGCGTTGGTCTGTACTTATACCTTTCGACCTATCTATGATCCGTCAGCTAGTAGGGGTATAAGTTAAAGCCGAGGGCTACCGGTTGGTCCAGTGATGGGTGACTAGCGGTCGGCCAGTCATCCGGTTATCACGTGTCGACCTAATAACTCCTTGATAGGCGGTCGGCCCTATTGGGGTCGACCGGTCGTATGTGTTGTTGTCGAGGGCTACCGGTCGGTTCAGTGATGGGTGATTAGCGCTCGGCCGGTCATCCAGTTATCACGTGTTCGACCTAATAACTTCTTTGATAGGCGGTCGGCCCTATCGGAGTCGACCGGTCGTATGTTTTGTTGGTCAGCCTGCTAGCTAGGTGGTCGACCTGCTGTGGTCGACTGACCTTTAGTTTCTTTGGCGGTCGACCTTGTGGGCGGCCACGTGGTGGTCGGCCGGTGTCTAGGTCGACCTATGTTTAGTGACTGGTGTATTGAGGTAAGGTTTGCACCATGATGTGTCTTTGGTGTGGCCTTGACTAAAATCCATGCATGAAGGACCAATAAACACATGGAGAATACATGAAGAATACATGAAGAACATATGAAGAACATGAATGTTCTTCATGTTCTTGCCTACTTGTAGCATGCCTAAGAAGATCAAAGGTGGGGACAAAAAAGGCTTTACCTTGTTGTGTATGTGTGAGCTTTTCTTGTCTCTAGCAAATCTTGAAAGTGATGGGAGAATGAAGAGCAATGTGCAGCCAAAATGAGGCAGATTTGCTGTATTATACAGCTTCTGTCTGATCGACACGGGGCGTGTCATGCTGTCAGCGTTCAGAAGATTCAAATTTTGAATGACACTGTTGTGCCACATAGACACGGGGCGTGTTGAGTTTAACACGGGGTATGTCATTTGAAAATGGTCGGAAAAATTTTGATTTTATTTTTATTATTATTATTATTATATATATATACATACATACATACATATATATATATATATATATATATATATATATATATATACTACCTAGACTAAGGATAGGTGGCCTAAATTTATTTTCGGGTCCTAGGCTGGACCCGCGGACACACTATGATGGTCCGTCTCTAGCGGAAGGTTCTCTTCTTCGTTGTCGAAGATTCCTTCATAGAGTTTGAGACGGTGGCCGTTAACTTTGAATGATAGACCTGTTGGGTTTTGCCAGTGGTATTCGGGTCACGGGTAGTAATTTTAATTTTATTAAAACCCGTTTTACTAGTTGTATTACCGGATACAGTTATATATTTGTTTAATTACGTTAATTAAATCAGAGTGCGGAAGCGTATATTAAGTACATAAATAAATTAAACGCGAAAAACCAAGTGACAATAACATGATCTAATCACCGACACGCAAATACTAGATATATATATATATATATATATATATCGACATATACATATATATTATTAATTGAATTAAATATATAATATATTTAATTACTTTTGTATTTATCAGATACAATAGTGATAATCGAATACAACGATTTTATCTGATTATCATAATCAAGATTATGATCGGATCTAAACCAAAAGTGTTTAGATCGTGAATGGTAGGTTCGTATCGAACAACTGCTCGAGACACTGAGATTCAACAAGACAAGCGCTAGGGTTGCGAAAAATTACCGGAGAAGCAAGCTCGGGTTCGGTTCAAAACCGTAGCAGAAAAGTTGCACCAAAAGAAACCGTGAAAATGGAGGAGGCAGCGGACGGCGGTTGGTGGTGCAGCGGCGATCAATGGAGGAGGCGGCGATCGGCGGCGGCGGTGGTTGAAGGATGGATCGCGGCGGCGAAGGAGGAGCTCGCCGAGGTTGCCGGAATTTGGCGGCGGATGGTGGTCGGCCGACGGTGCTGGTCGCGAAGGAGAGAGAGATCGAGATAGAGAGAGAGATTAGGAGTTTTTTCTGAAAAACTGTTGTAACCTGAAATCTAAATTTATGTTTGTTTATATAACCAACCAGTTTGTGGATAACCCTACAACTGGTTTTGTTTATCTCTTTATCTCTTAACCAGTTGTAGTTAAACTATAACTGATTTTAAAACTCTCATTTATCCATCCAGGTTTAAGATAATCTTTTAAATAACTAATTTATTTAAAATATAATTATTCAACCACTTTTAAATAAAACTAATTAAATAAACTAACTTATTTAATTGTCTTTTATTTAAGTAATATTAATAATAATAATTATTATTAATATTTCACAGAATAATAATTAGTAACAATAATAATTAATTTCTGCTGTTATTATTAATAAATTAATAATATTATGAAATGATTAATTATTATTTATATCAATATATAAATAACAATATTAAATTATTTCTATTTTTGCTGAACAACGTTTACTAATTAAACGTGTTCGGTTCTTGTTGCCCTCAGTGTAACTCTTACAGGCCACAACCGGGTCGGGTTCTTAGAAATTGTCGGGTCTGGACATACAATATCCACCAGACTCCCACTTGGACAGATCCCGACAAGATCGTAATATGTAGACAGAGGTGCTCTAGCTACACATGACTACTCCAACCAGTTATGACACCTTAAGTCGACAACTATGGTTTATCAGTTGCAAAGCAACATGATATTAGACTTATGGTAATTATCGTTAGCCATTGTTCCCTTCTGTATTCGGCATCCATTGAATGATAAGGAATGGATTCAATTTAACTTATCTTAAGTTCAATGTTTCTCGATTTCAATTGAAAGTGTTCCCATCAAACACACAGTAAGTTTGGGTAAGGCCTTACACTTAGCACTTGGAATCAACGAGAGGGCCCATGATGTCTCACCGTTGCATTGTAAATGCAAGAGTACAGAATCCCATATTGACTACATGCAGCTCCCACTGAAATTCATCTCTATTCCCAAAAGTAGCATTTATGACAGACATTTACGCTACAGCGGTTGACTACAATCAAAGAACAGACCCTGGTAAACGCTTTGAGCTCTTTTGACAATAAAAGCCGATTAATCACCAAAATGTTTACTCCAGTCATATCCTTCATCCACTTGAGTGACCAAAGCATTTTGACTAGAATTATTTTCAACAGTCTTGAATGTTGATGCATTGACACCTTTAGTCTGATTACATTCACGAGCAAAGTGACCAAAATTTGAACAATTATAACACTTTACCTTGGATTTATCCAATCAAATTTTGCTACCAGAATTAATCTCTCTTTTTCCTGCTTTCTTCAGAAATTTCTTAACTCTTTGTGCTAACATTGCCAAATGCCAATTATACCCATTTCTTCTAGATTATCCTCATCAATCTGATCAAAATCTTCTTTAACCAATTCAGCATTACTAACCTTGTCAATTATCACCCCATAAGAAGAAGATATTAAGGCAGATATAAAGGCTACGTAATCTTCGTTTGATTTTGCAGAAAATTCACTTTGATTTGGTTGATATGGAATATGCACATTCATTGTTGTAAAGCTCCCCGAGTACTCCCCGCCTACGCCTAGTACTCCCCGAGTACTCCCCCATATTCCCCCAGTACTCCCCCGACTTGGGCGAGTACTCCCAACTTCCCAGTCGACTGACTTGGGAGCGCCTAGAGAATATTGCAACCATGTGCACATTACACCCACTTGAATTGTTTTGTAGAAATCCAGAATCTCCAGAAATATTATCAACGACAAAGACAGTTACCGGTGTTGTACTAAGACTTGGTTTTGACTTAGCATTAATGGTTGCAGAATTCTGACCATAGTACACCTCAGGATTCTAAACTTGTGTAGGAATTTTGTTTGTTGTTGACATTTCAAGCTCCCTAGCTTGCAATTTCCCTATTAGTTCATAAAATAATAAAGTTGAAAACTCTTTATCATGATTTAGAAGCATAACATACTTTTCATATTTGCTTGGCAAGGTTTCCAAGAGCTTCTTCTTCAATTCCTCTTCAGTCTTCTTAATGTTCACCACACCTATTTCACTTATCAAGTGTGCAAACCTCGATACAAAAGCAGGTAACGTTCCTATAAGGATAATGTCGAAAATTATCGAATTCTTTGTTGAGAACCTTTCTTTTGCTCATCTTGTACTAATCGTTTCCTTCACATCTGGATGCCAAAGTATCCCACAATGTTTTTAAAGTTTTGCATAATTTGAATTGATGCAACAACTCAGTCAGTAATGACATTGTAAAAATACCGTATGATTTCTTTGCTCGTTGAAAGTATTTCTTTTCATGAGCATCAAAATCGTTTTGTGCCTATGGAGTTTCATCATCCATTGGATGCTGAAAACCATCTTTAATCGCAATCTACAAATCGACATCAGTTGTGTCAATATAAGCTTCAAATATTTTAACCATATGATGATAATCTTCCAATTTCAACAACTTTAGTACTTTCTGACTTGTACCAATTTCGTTGTCAAAATTAAGTAAGGCTTGCATCGAACTTTGAATTGTTGAAAATGCATACAAATCACTCATTTTGAAATTTGTAAGATTCTGATCCAACGAACTAAAGTAGTCAAACAAACCAGAACGTCAAACCCTAGTCAAGGAACAGAAATTCAATCAACGAACCAATGAGCGAACTAAAAATTCCAACGAAGTGAAAGATCCAACGAACTAGAACTAAAACTGATCAACGAACCAATGCTTCATGGAATAACCCTCAGGAACCAAGAAATAACCGTAACGAACCAACACTCAACGAACCAAAAACTATGAAGATTCAAAGAACGAATGGGACCTTTAACCAACGAACCAACAAACTCAACCGACGAACCAAGAAAAATTCAACGAACCAGAAACAAAATCACTCAAATTTGTCAAATATGAAGGTTTTGGCACAAAACGTGCAGCAGATAAGCTTTCATCTAACAAGAAGAATGTTTTAGAAAGCAATTGAGACCAGAAAGATCAGAAAATGACCATTTTTGATGAAAAGTCCACTAGTTTTTTTTTTACCAAAAACACTTGAAAACGACTAGATTTTGACCAGTAGAATCAACCAAGTACTCTGATACCAGTTGTAAGTACGTGGAGCGAGCGGATCGTCTACTAATCTAGATTAATTTAAGATAAACAAGATGTAAATACAAGAGGTTTTGTATTGATTCACACTAAAACACACATACAAAGACTCTAGACACAATAGGCTCTCACACACAGAAGACACACATAGGTCTCTCAGACTTCTGCTAACCGAATGATCCAGGATGAGCAACGAACTGCCAGTTCGTTGTCAGTTCATGAGCCAGTTTGTTGGTCATCATACACAATACTCTACCTCTATCAACTAACATGCCATATACATCACTTGACACACACATGTTTATGTTCCAACAACCTTGAATAATGACATATAATACAAAGGAATGCTTCCTAGGACCAATTTGATAAGAGTTTCCCTTCCCCGAAATGACAAGCGATTAGACTTCCACACCGATAATCTAGTTTGGAACTTATCGAGAACCAGTTTCCAGTTCTTAATTAGTTTCATGTTTGCTCCAATGGGAACACCCAAGTAAATGAAAGGAAAATTACCAAATTTGAACCGAGAATATTTGTTAAAGAATACACCAAATCAGAACCAACTCAAACACCATAGAGGTTACTTTTGTGAAAACTGGCTTTTAATCCCGAGGCTAGGTGAAAGCATCTGAGAATATGAGATAGAGTGAGGGAATTGGCAGTGCTCTATTCTTCCATAAATATGGCATTGTCGGCATAGAGAAGATGTGATAAAAGAGGACCCAAGGTTATGCCACTGAATAAACCTAAGAGATGGCTTTTTTGAAGAGCCATGTGTAGAGCCTCCATCCCGATGAAAAACAAGAAAGGGGCAAGGGGGTCTCCTTGCCTAACCCCTTTTTCCTTGTTAAACTTGGTTGTGGGAGATACATTAATAATTACCGAAGCTCTAGACGATCTGAGGAATCCCCTGATCCAACTTCGCCACTTATCCGGGAAACCCCTTTGTTACAAGATGGAGTCAAGGAAATCCTAGTTTAAGTTGTTGTACATTTTTCAAAATTCACCTTAAACAATAAAGCATTTACTTTGCTTTGTTTCATCCATACCACGACTTCATTTAAGATAAGAGACCCATTCACAATAAACCTACCTTTGAGGAATCCTGATTGAACATCACTAATAACATAATTCATGATGGTTTTAATCATGTTGGCAAGCACCTTGGTGATCACCTTATAAATACAACCTACTAAACTAATATGGCGATAATCATTTAACAATGTAGGATCTCTAATTTTTGGTATTAAAGCAATAAAGGAGGCGTTGCCCCGACACTTATCTCCCCCGATGCATGGAATTGATCTAAGACCTCCCCGAAGTTATTAGCCAGAATATCCCAGTGATGTTTGATGAAACAAAAACTAAATCCATCTGGTCCGCTTCCTAAACTGCTTCTTTTATTTCCTGCGGAGTGAAAGGGGTGATTAAATTTGCAGCTTATTCTGCAGTTAATTTTTTGAAACCATCAGATCAGAAAGTGGGGCGGAACATTATTCTTTCCGAGAATTTAGATATGAAGAATTCAAAAACAACCTTCTCCAAATCTACACGGTCCGAGAGCTATGAACCATTGCATATTAACCCATTTAGTTTGCTTTTGGCTTGTTTGTTTTTTTATAAAGCCATGAAAAAAGGCCGAGTTCTCATCTCCTTCAATCTCCTGTCTTATCTTTGATTTTTGTTTAAGATCCTCTTTATTTATTGCCTCTAACTCCTTAATACGTCGAACACAATCCGATCTAATCTTCTCGTCAGCTTCTATGATATCGCATACCTCCGTCCAATAATTCAATTTTATTATTTTTATTTCTCAACAAGGTCTCTTCTTCCTTTTCTTTGTTTCTGGTTTGCGAATTCCACGATTTTAATTCCATTTTGACTGCTTTTAGTTTTCCAGCTAAGAAACAATCTGCTATGTTTTGAGCTGATTGACTTTCATACCTCTCAATTGAATGCAATACCGTGTTCATATATCCCGATTTGTTGAGCCACGAATTAAAGAATACGATCAATCTTGTTGAACTAATCTACACGGGGTGACATATACGTAACCCTGCTTCCACCCATGCTATATTCTCCAAGTCCGACTCAGGTGAATAAAATTGTTGAAATTGTCATCATCTTACTAATAATATATTCTAATATAAACAACAATACCTATAAATGGATCTAAAAATCAGACATGTACGATCTCACTTTAAAAGAAAAAAATAATCTAACAGCCAAGTATGAGCTCAGTTGGTCCTGAATCTTGATATTTGAGTCACTTACCTTAGAGATATGACCGAGATTTTAGGATGAATTAATATTTTTTTATAAGTAGATTTGTCACCACATGTTGTTACGAGATAATGTTGGTACACAAAACCGTCGCATTATATAATAGTAGGTAAAGAAAACAGAAATTAAAAAAAAACATGTGACCAAAACGACTGCTCATACCAAAAACTATGTTACACTACTACTGTCTAAGAAAAAATCTATGTTTACCTATTACACCACAAAAAAAAAACACCAAGTCCCTTGCGAAGCTCAAACGACTTATTCGCAAACACAAAATGAATATCTTACAATATTAATAAATTAAAAACCGAAAGCTCAAAGTGTTAGGTCTATACCCTATAAGTTATGTTAGATGACTATACATGTTACACCATAAAATTATGGAAAATTGAATTAAATAATCCAAACTTTTAGGTATTGGCCTACAATAATCCCACATTTTAATATAACCCACAACGGTCCCTAACTTTTCACTTAATTATTTAGAATGGTCCCACCGTTAAAAAAACTAACACCGTTAGTTTTTAATCCTACGTGGCGCTGACGTGGCGTTGACTTGTATTTTCTTTTTTTTCTTTTTTTTAATCTCATAAAAAGCCACGTATCATCTTCTCTCTAACCCCCCTTTCTTCCTCCTTCACCCAATCTCTACCCCTATCTCCCTCCCCTGTTCGAGATAACCCAGTAGCAACCACCATCCAACAAAAAAAAATATCGTATAATGGAGGGTGAAAGAATCAGATAAACATGAACAACATCCAAGTTCCTCCATTGAAGAAGCTTCAACAATCTCAGATCTATCATCATCATCAACAACAACATGTTCTTCATCTTCTTCATTTGATATAACAGATGATGCTTCCTCTGCAAATTCCAGTAGATCTTCTTTATATGATCTCTCAGACCTCATGTCTCATTTACCCATCAAGTAAGTTGCTTTTATTTACACAAAAAGATTCCAAATTTCATATCTTTTTAGGTCAAAGATCGTGATACTAAAATGGGTTTTCTTTCTTTTGCCAATTGCAGAAGAGGGCTTTCGAAGTTTTATCATGGGAAATCAGATTCATTTTCTTCTCTTGCAAGAGTCACAAGCGTTGAAGATATTCCGAAAAAAGAAAAGAAATCCCACAAGAAGATCAAGAAAAGCTACAGATCGCACACGCTTCCTAAACCAATCATCTCAAAGAAACATTCAAGAAAGAGAGTGTTTGGGACTATCATCAAGAAGGACCTCAATGGCTGATAATCTTGGTTTATTATGTTCTTAAAAAAAAGAAAAAGAAAGAAAATACAAGTCAACGCCACGTCAGCGCCACGTAGGATTAAAAACTAACGGTGTTAGTTTTTTTAACGGTGGGACCATTATAAATAATTAAGTGAAAAGTTGGGACCGTTGTGGGTTATATTGAAATGTGGGATTATTGTAGGCCAATACCTAAAAGTTTAGATTATTTAATTCCAATTTTTCTAAAATTCACAGAGGATATGTTTAAACTTTTTTGCTTATTATTCAACCAAGAAAACAACCGTTTAACTAGGAAAATACAAGATAAAACCTAATTTACTAGAAACATAGAAAGCAACATGGAAACAGGAGGATTCCTCTCAAACTCCTTTATTCTACCACACTTAAACAAACAAAATAACTAACCTATCCTACCTGTGCATGCATGCTCATGACCCGAACCTAAACCCAAACCCAAACCCGTTGACTCGTATGTCCGCTCGGTACATATCATGGGTCAACCCATTTTTCAAATAGGTCAATCCGAACACGACCCATTTATAAAACATGTCAAGTTTACCAACCAAAACCTGATTATTTCCATATATTGTGTTCAGGTCTTAGGAATTACCGCCTTAGGGGTTATGGAAAATTCCATACTCTATTTGTGGAATTGTGGTTGTGTAAACCATTCTATATAATTCTCCAGACCTTGAACCCAAATCAACTTTCCATTCTCCGATAAGAACAAAAAACCATATGCAACACATTTATCTAAAAATACATTAAGAACAGCATACTGAGTGTGCATGCAGACTATAATCAAGATTTGTAGAATAATTACATATTTAGGTGCAACTTCTATTTGACAGAATCACGTACGTATGTTATTGATTTACAGGATCAGAATACAAGAATATATATAATAGACAAAGATACACATTGCACCCCTCAATAATACTAAAATATGTATATCTAGTCTTAAGTTTACGTCTAATATCCCCCCGCAAGCTAAGGCCGGGAAGCGACCTTAAGCTTGGACCTTAAAGAAGCAAATCGCTGGGACGTCAATGGCTTTGTGAACACATCAGCAATTTGATCGTCTGTGCTAATGAAGTGAACGCGGAGATTGCCTCGGGCAACTTGTTCTCTAACAAAATGATAGTCTACTTCAACATGTTTCGTACGAGCATGAAACACAGGATTGACTGTCACGATAAGTAGCCCCCAGGTTGTCACACCACAAAACAGGGGCAGCAGAAGCTTTAACACGCAGTTCACGTAGGAGAGATCGGAGCCAGGTGATTTCAGCAACTGTATCAGCTAAAGCTTTGTATTCTGCCTCAGTAGATGACCGAGATACAGTTTTCTGCTTTCTGGCAGACCAAGACACAAGGTTAGATCCAAGGTAAATGGCATATCCCCCCGTGGAGCGACGGTCATCGGGATCACCAGCCCAATCAGCATCTGAGAAGGCTGAAACATTAGTGTTGGCAGAATCAGCATAGGCGTGAAGAACCGAGGCAGAGTTGTGTTGAATTCGAAGGCCAAGGTCCGTTGTGCCCCGTAGATAGCGAAGAATGCGCTTAACCGTGGACCAGTGATTCTCCGTGGGGGAGTGCATGAACTGGCAAACCTTATTCACAGCATAGGTAATATCGGGTCTAGAAAGAGTGACATATTGAAGCGCCCCGACGACCTGACGATATTTAACCGGATTGTCAAATGGTGGGCTGTCCTGTTGAGATAAGTTTGCGGATGGAGTGATAGGAGTGGACACGGGTTTAGCGTCCGCAAGGCCTGCCCGTTGAAGAATCTCATTAATGTACTTATGTTGAGACAAGATGATATCGGAGCCCTGATGAACCACTTCAACACCCAAAAAATATGCTAAACGACCCATGTCTTGAACCGGAAAGTGTAGACTAAGTTTCTGGACAACCTGATCAATAGCCTGAGGATTGTTACCTGTCAGAATGATGTCATCAACATAAACCAGCATGTATAGAATGGTGCCCCCGGAGTTATAAATAAACAATGAGGGGTCCGTTTTGGAGCCCTGAAAACCAAGATGAAGGAGGGCCGAGGATAAGCGATGAAACCACGCTCGAGGGGCCTGTTTTAGTCCATACAAGGACTTACGGAGAAGGCAGACATGATCTGGTTTCTGTGGATCCACAAAGCCCGGTGGTTGCTGTAAATAAACCGTCTCTTTCAAATCACCATGAAGGAAAGCGTTCTGAATATCAAGTTGTCGAAGGTTCCATTTCTGAGTGACGGCGATGGAAAGAACAAGGCGAATAGTAGTAGCCTTGACAACCGGGCTGAAAGTTTCCTGATAGTCAATACCGGGTTGTTGCCGGTACCCTTTCGCCACCAGACGAGCCTTGTAACGGCTGATGGCCCCCGTGGCATCCCGCTTCAGTTTATACAGCCACTTGCAGTCAACAACATTAGCACCCTGGACACGAGGAACAAGCGACCAAGTCCCATTCCTTATGAGGGCCGAATACTCTTCCTCCATAGCCTTGCGCCATTTCGGATCATTGTTGGCAATAGTAAAGGATGAAGGTTCAGTGGCGGGGTCAGTGGTAGAGGTGTGAAAGGAGGAGGCATTGTAGGGGATGTGTTGCTTTGGGTTTTGGCGAAGATTTGGAGGTCGAGGACGGGAAGGACCAGCCGCAGGTGTGTGAGCAGGTTGATGAGTTTGAGGTGCGGTTCTGGAACGACCATGAGTGTGTCGTTGGTAAGTTCGAAGGGGTGTTGTGGGGGGGGGGGAAGGTGATGGGTCCAGGGTGGGGGGTGCAGAGGGCGGATCAAAGATAGGAGGGATTGGAGAGGGGTAGGAGGTTGTGTAAGGGTCGGACGGGGTAGTTTCAGGAGGTGGCGGTGAAGGTTGATGGAACGGGAAGCATTGTTCGTTAAAGCGAACATGCCGAGAGATGTAGAGGCGATCGGTGAGTGGGTCAAGGCACCGATAGCCATGATGTGTGGGACTGTAGCCAAGGAACACACAAGGTGTGGAGCGGAAGTCAAGTTTGTGTTGATTGTAAGGACGAAGGTGAGGGAAGCACTGGGACCCAAAGACACGAAGGAAGGTGTAGTCCGGAGGATGTTTGAAGATGTGTTGGAACGGGGAGATGGAAGAGTTTGAGCGCATGGGCATGCGGTTAATGAGGTAAACCGCGGTGTCGAACGCGAAATGCCAGAAGCGTCTAGGAACGTGAGAATGAGCCAAGAGGGTGAGGCCCGTCTCAACAACGTGTCGGTGGCGGCGTTCGACGATGCCATTTTGTTCACTTGTGTGTGGACACGAGAGACGATGGCGGATGCCCAGGTTGAGAAAGAAGGGTGAGAGGTTGCGAAATTCACCTCCCCAGTCTGTTTGAACCGATTTTAGTTTCGTCTGGAATTGTCGTTCAGTCAGTTTTATAAATTGTTGAAAAGTGGTAAAGACATCGGATTTAGCTTTTAAGGGGAAAAACCACATGTATTTTGAAAAATGGTCCACGCATAGCATAAAGTATTTGTGACCATCAACCGACGGCTCGGGAGATGGTCCCCACACATCACAAAACACCAAATCAAGAATATGAGAACTTTTAAAATTTGAAGAACCCAAATGTAATTTAGATGATTTTCCAACAGAACAAGAAACACAAAAACTATCAGACTTATTGTTTTTCAAAGGTAAATCAAAAGACTTTAACATAGACTTCAAAACTTGAGAGTTGGGATGTCCCAATCTTTGATGCCATGTTGTTGCAGAAGCTCGAGTTGTGGAGAAGGACACTTTGGGAAGCGAGTGGAACTCGAGGGGCTTGAAGGAGTATAAGCCGTCACTTGCCGGACCAGTGAGGAGGGTGGTGTGCGTAGACGTGTCCTTCACAGAAAAATAAGAGGCATGAAATTCAAAGTAAACATTATTATCTTGACAAAATTTTTGAACAGAGAGCAGGTTTTGTTTAATGTTAGGGACATGAAGAATGTTTAGAAGGTTAAAGGTTTTAGTAGGAGATCGGATATGAGAGGAACCAATATGTAAGATAGGAAGACCCATACCATCGCCAACATGGAGGTTGTCACCTCCATAGTAAGAATCGGCCGAATCAAGGTTTGAGAGGTTTGATGCAACATGATGACTCGATCCTGTGTCCGGGAGCCATGAGTTTAATGCATGGGACCTGTAGTCACTGAAGTTTGAGGACGGTGGAGGTCGGGTGCGGATAGTCGCCGGGTCTCTGTCCGGACATTGTGAAGGAATATGTCCAATTCCGCATCTGCTGCATGTACCTGAAACATTATTCTGATGAGTAGCCCAAGGAAAACGATTACCTCCTTGATTACCTCCTGAATTACCACGAGATGAGGTACCACGGCCTCCACCGCGGCGCGACATAGGCTGCCGGTTACGAGGGGCAGGCTGCCGGCCAGAAAATAGAGCCTGCGGCTGAGGGGGAAGCTGCAGTTGAAGCCCCAGTTGAGCCGCAAGCTGGTGGACAGCTTGAAGAGCCTCATTGTTGGGCTGCAAAGTAGAGGCAGAGGAGCTGGTTTGTGAGGCAGTAGCAAGAAAAGCCTGCGCCGGAGGCAGAGCCGGGGTGTTTTTCTTCAACATATACTCATGATCTGCAAGAAGAGCATGTAATTCATTAAAGACAAGTTGTCTCGACAGGGCTGTAGATTTCAAACCATTGTATTCTTCGCGAAGTCCCGAGATAACAAGCATGACAAGGTCTTTTTCTTTCATAGGTTCACCAATATTTGCAAGTGCTGTCGCATACTCTTGAGCACGGGTTAGATAGGCAGAGGATGATTCATCCGGTTTCATCTCGATCCGTAGGAGTTGAGTTTTGAGTGTATACTCCCGGGAGGCAGTGTGAGGGGCATACGCACGTTCAAGAGAGAGCCATAAATCACGAGATGTCGTCCCCTGAACATGCTGGAACGCTGATTCAGAGATGGTGGACAGAATCAACATGCGAATATGAGCATCATTAGACACCCAAATTGAATGTTGTGGGTTCGGGCTGATCACCGGGGCAGGGTTGGGATTGCCCTCAGACGGGGCAGGGGTGCTAGAGGTTGTTGCTGGCGGACATGGGATGGAACCATCGACATAGGCGAACAGGCCGTTGGTGACAAGGAAGGGGCTGATCATGGCCTTCCAATACCCATAATTGTTGGAATTAAGGGTAAACCCAAACTTGTGTGAGTTGTGTGTAGTCTTCTCTTTTTGATCAAAAGCAACAAGATCAGTCATGGTGAGATATCACAGAACAGAAAAAAAAAAACAGGAAGAAAAAGAGAGGGCTGTGGCGACTGTAGCACCGAGAACAGGAAGGGGGCAGAGGCTGTTTGTGGCACCGAGAAGAAGGGGGAGCCTGGCGGCAGCTGTGGTGCCTTAGGGTTTAGGAATCAGCCGGCTGTGATACCATATTTGACAGAATCACGTACGTATGTTATTTGATTTACAGGATCAGAATACAAGAATATATATAATAGACAAAGATACACATTGCACCCCTCAATAATCAGGGGTGCTAGAGGTTGTTGCTGGCGGACATGGGATGGAACCATCGACATAGGCGAACAGGCCGTTGGTGACGAGGTAAGGGGCTGAATGATGGCCTTCCAATACCCATAACCGCTTGTTGGAATTCAGGGTAAACCCAAACTTGTGCGAGTTGTGTGTAGTCTTCTCTTTTTGATCAAAAGCAACAAGATCAGTCATGGGCGAGATATCACAGAACAGAAAAAAAAAACAGGAAGAAAAAAGAGAGGGCTGTGGCGACTGTAGCACCGAGAACAGGAGGAAGGGGGCAGAGGCTGTTTGTGGCACCGAGAGAGAAAGGGGGAGCCTGGCGGCAGCTGTGGTGCCTTAGGGTTTAGGAATCAGCCGGCTGTGAGACCCACTGACTAAGGGATACGGTAAAAATTCGGATACGGTCAAGGACCGAAATACGGGATATCGGTTATCTCGGTGAAATATCGGTGGGATATCGGTCATCTTAATACATACATAAATTGTTTTTATATATATATTATATACGTAAAACACCAAAATACTAATAATATTAATAGTAATGTGAATGTAAATATCCAAAAGGGTCTTGGTATTAATAGTAATACGAAGCTACGAAATAACATTCAAAACGATAATTAAAACAACAACCTAAGGGTAAGCCATGAAATCCTCGTTTTTAGACGAGAGTTTACGAATCATAATTTTACTTTTTTAGCTTGTTAGGGCTTGTAATGTTTGATACCGATTCTAATCGGACGCGTAGATCGGTCCGGGATCTAAACTCTTTAAAGCAAAAAATGGGCCCAATTTAGTACTGAAAAATAAGAGTACTCGAAAAAGTTCAAACCATATTTTTCCGATATATCACCGTATTTTTGGTATGAGAAACGGCGACATATCGGCTCGATACGGACCGTATTTAATCGGCACCGTATCTATTCCACCGTATTTTTCGAACCGTAATTTTTTGATAGGTCCGATAACCGATATCCCACCGGGATATCGGCCGTATTAACTGCATAGACCATATTTGACAGAATCACGTACGTATGTTATATTGATTTACAGGATCAGAATACAAGAATATATATATATACAAAGATACACATTGCACCCCTCAATAATACTAAAATATGTATATCTAGTCTTAAGTTT
>JBCNJP010010761.1:0-20334 GCA_039602395.1 Deinandra increscens subsp. villosa
GATCCTTAATATATTAATAAGTTGAATTTCGTAACATATTTGATAAATGTTAATTTTTAATTGTTTTAAAATGTATAAATTATGAAAATAAAAAATCATGGTTATGTTTAAAAGGCATATATGCCTACTTTCGTTTCTGGCAGGTAGCTTTCAAGTGAAATAAAAGAAATTTCAAATGGGTTTAAATTATGTTTGGGCTGCAGATATTAAGAGTTCACGTGGTATATGGGCCCAGCAAAAATCGAAGGCATGAAAATTAATTAGAGAGGGCATATGACGGAAAAATATATAACTAGAGGAAGGGGGCTGAGTTCGAGAATTCAAGAAGGGGTCAACGACCCTTACGGGTTTTTGTACGGCAGAAGAGAATTCGAAGAAAGAAGGGAGTCTCGGACGGCTGAGAGAAAAGGGTTGCTGGGTTTTTCTTTCAATTCAAGATAGCAGATTTGTTTGATTAATTATTTTTCTTTCTTAATCATTATTTAATTTTAATTAGTTTGGTTAGTTATTTTGGTTGATTGTTATGATGAACAATTTTATAGTGACAGTATTTGTTTTGTTCGTCATGATTGTTGGCTAATTTTCTTTAACTGCTTTTGGTGAATGGTTGTGTAAAATCGTTTTGTTCTTAATCAATTGCTTAACTAGTTGTTCCGGAATACTTGCTACCGTTGAACACCCGCATGCTAAATTGTTTAATTTAACTAGTAACCTAGGGTTTTAGTGGTCCACTGTTTATTGATCTAGCACTTTCTTGCGGCAGGACTAATCAGCCCATTAGAAACTTAGGTTATTAGGTCAAGGAAGCAATTGGGGGGCATGTCTATGTGTCACTAGTTAGTAATTAGGTTTTGCCTAGATCGGTAGCCAATCAGGATCCAAAAGTGGTTAGATTTGTCCCATTTGATAGTTCAAGTAATTTTCTAGTTTAAAGTTAGTTAATTTGTTATTTAATTCACCCAAACTCATCCAAAACAGCCAAGAGGCAATTTAGTTCAATTCAGTAGATTAAATTAGTTTAGTTTAGTTCAGGTCAATCTAGGTTAGTGACAGTAATCTATGTTTAGGTAGTTAATTTAGTTAGGTAGTTAAAAATCTAAAGTCACTAGTAACCACCAACTCCCCTGGATTGACACCCTAGCTTACCACTACTACATTTAAGTTAGGTATTTGTATAGCGGTCACGACAGCCGTTATCAACACCTTATTGGGACTCATTGGTCCCAACTGACCCTCATTGCCCTTAAACACACATTATTGGGCCATCATTGGTCCTAAACATAATTTATTGGTTATATAAGACACACCTTACTAGGACTTATTGGTCCCAACCGATCCTCATTACCCTACTAAACATACCATTTTGGGCCATAATTGGTCGTAAACACAACTTATTGTTTATATAAACACCTTATTAGGACTCATTGGTGCCAACTAACCCTCATTGTCCCTAAACCCACTTTATTGGGCCATAATTGGTCTTAAACACAACGTATTGGTTATATGCACATATTAGTTGGACTCATTGGTCCCAACTAAACACACCTTATTGGGCCATAATTGGTCGTAAACACAACTTATTGGTTATATACACACTTTATAGGGACTCATTGGTCCCAACTGACCCTCATTGCCCTTAAACACACATTATTGGGACATCATTGGTCTTAAAAACAACTTATTGGTTATATAAGACACACCTTATTAGGACTAATTGGTCCCAACCGACCCTCATTGCCCTACTAAACACTCCTTATAGGGCCATCATTGGTCTTAAACACAACTTATTGGTTATATACACACCTTAGTGGGACTCATTAGTCCCAACTAAACACACATTATTGGGCCATCATTGGTCCTACACACAACTTATTGGTTATATACACACGTTACTAGGACTTATTGGTCCTAACCGACCCTTATTGCCCTACTAAACACACCTTATTGGGCCATCATTGGTCCTAAACATAACTTATTGGTTATATACACATCGTAGCGGGACTCATTAGTCCCAACTAAACACACCATATTGGGCCATAATTGGTCGTAAACACAACTTATTGGTTACATAAACACCTTATTAGGACTCATTGGTGCCAACTAACCCTCATTTTCCCTAAACCCACTTTATTATGCCATCATTGGTCCTAAACACAACATATTGGATATATACACATGTTAGTGGGACTCATTGGTCCCAACTAAAGACACCTTATTGGGCCATAATTGGTCGTAAACACAACTTATTGGTTATATACACACTTTATTGGGACTCATTGGTCCCAACTTACCCTCATTGCCCTTAAACACACATTATTGGGCCATCATTGGTCCTAAACACAACTTATTGGTTATATAAGACACACCTTACTAGGACTTATTGGTCCTAACCGACCCTCATTCCCTATTAAACACACCTTATTGGGCTATCATTGGTCCTAAACACAACTTATTGGTTATATACACACCTTAGTGGTCCTCATTAGTCCCAACTAAACACACATTATTGGGCTATCATTGGTCCTAAACACAACTTACTGGTTATATACACACCTTACTAGGACTTATTGGTCCTAACCGACCCTCATTGCCCTACTAAACACACCTTATTGCGCCATCATTGGTCCTAAACATAACTTATTGGTTATATACACACCTTAGTGGGACTCATTAGTCCCAACTAAACACACCATATTGGGCCATAATTGGTCGTAAACACAACTTATTGGTTATATAAACACCTTATTAGGACTCATTGGTGCCAACTAACCCTCATTGTCCCTAAACCCACTTTATTGTGCCATCATTGGTCCTAAACACAACGTACTGGTTATATGATCACATTAGTGGGACTCATTGGTCCCAACTAAACACACCTTATTGGGCCATAATTGGTCGTAAACACAACTTATTGGTTATATACACACTTTATTGGGACTCATTGGGCCCAACTGACCCTCATTGCCCTTAAACACACATTATTGGGCCATAATTGGTCCTAAACACAACTTATTGGTTATATAAGACACACCTTATTAGGACTTATTGGTCCCAACCGACCCTCATTACCCTACTAAACACACCTTATTGGACCATCATTAGTCCAAAACATAACTTATTGGTTATATACACACCTTAGTGGGACTCATTAGTCCCAACTAAACACACCATATTGGGCCATAATTGGTCGTAAACACAACTTATTGGTTATATACACACCTTATTAGGACTCATTGGTGCCAACTAACCCTCATTGTCCCTAAACACACTTTTTAGTGCCATAATTGGTCCTAAACACAACGTACTGGTTATATACACACATTAGTGGGACTCATTGGTCCCAACTAAACACACCTTATTGGGCCATAATTGGTCTTAAATAAAACTTATTGGTCATATACACACTTTATTGGGACTCATTGGTCCCAACTGACCCTCTTTGCCCTTAAACACACATTATTGGGCCATCATTGGTCCTAAACAAAAATTATTGGTTATATAAGACACACCTTATTAGGACTTATTGGTCCCAACCGACCCTCATTGCCCTACTAAACACTCCTTATAGGGCCATCATTGGTCCAAAACATAACTTATTGGTTATATACACACCTTAGTTGGACTTATTAGTGGGCCATCATTGGTCCTAAACACAACTTATTGGTTATATACACACCTTATTAGGACTTATTGGTCCTAACCGACCCTCATTGCCCTACTAAACACACCTTATTGGGCCATCATTGGTCCTAAACATAACATATTGGTTATATACACACCTTAGTGGGACTCATTAGTCCCAACAAAACACACCATATTGGGCCATAATTGGTCGTAAACACAACTTATTGGTTATATAAACACCTTATTAGGACTCATTGGTGCCAACTAACCCTCATTGTCCCTAAACCCACTTTATTGTGACATCATTGGTCCTAAACACAACGTATTGGTTTTATACACACATTAGTGGGAATCATTGGTCCCAACTAAACACACCTTATTGGGCCATAATTGGTCTTAAACAAAACTTATTGGTTATATACACACCTTATTGGGACTCATTGGTCCCAACTGACCATCATTGCCCTTAAACACACATTATTGGGCCATCATTGGTCCTAAACACAATTTATTGGTTATATGAGACACACCTTACTAGGACTTATTGGTCCCAACCGATCCTCATTACCCTACTAAACACACCATTTTGGGCCATAATTGATCGTAAACACAACTTATTGGTTATATAAACACCTTATTAGGACTCATTGGTGCCAACTAACCCTCATTGTCCCTAAACCCACTTTATTGTGCCATCATTGGTCCTAAACATAACTTATTGGTTATATACACACCTTAGTGGGACTCATTAGTCCCAACAAAACACACCATATTGGGCCAAAATTGGCCGTAAACACAACTTATTGGTTATATAAACACCTTATTAGGACTCATTGGTGCCAACTAACCCTCATTGTCCCTAAACCCACTTTATTATGCCATCATTGATCCTAAACACAACGTATTGGATATATAAACACATTAGTGGGACTCATTGGTCCCAACAAAACACACCTTATTGGGCAATAATTGGTCGTAAACACAACTTATTGGTTATATACACACCTTATTGGGACTCATTGGTCCCAACTAACCCTCATTGCCCTTAAACACACATTATTGGGCCATCATTGGTCCTAAACACAACTTATTGATTATATAAGACACACCTTACTAGGACTTATTGGTCCCAACCGATCCTATTGCCCTACTAAACACACCGTATTGGGCCATAATTGGTCGTAAACACAACTTATTGGTTATATAAACACCTTATTAGGACTCATTGGTGCCAACTAACCCTCATTGTCCCTAAACCCACTTTATTGTGCCATCATTGGTCCTAAACACAACGTATTGGTTATATACACACATTAGTGGGAATCATTGGTCCCAACTAAACACACCTTATTGGGCCATAATTGGTCTTAAACAAAACTTATTGGTTATATACACACCTTATTGGGACTCATTGGTCCCAACTGACCCTCATTTCCCTTAAACACACATTATTGGGCCATCATTGGTCCTAAACACAATTTATTGGTTATATAAGACACACCTTACTAGGACTTATTGGTCCCAACCGATCCTCATTACCCTACTAAACACACCATTTTGGGCCATAATTGGTCGTAAACACAACTTATTGGTTATATAAACACCTTCTTAGGACTCATTGGTGCCAACTAACCCTCATTGTCCCTAAACCCACTTTATTGTGCCATCATTGGTCCTAAACACAACGTACTGGTTATATGCTCACATTAGTGGGACTCATTGGTCCCAACTAAACACACCTTATTGGGCCATAATTGGTCGTAAACACAACTTATTGGTTATATACACACTTTATTGGGTCTCATTGGGCCCAACTGACCCTCATTGCCCTTAAACACACATTATTGGGCCATAATTGGTCCTAAACACAACTTATTGGTTATATAAGACACACCTTATTAGGACTTATTGGTCCCAACCGACCCTCATTACCCTACTAAACACACCTTATTGGACCATCATTAGTCCAAAACATAACTTATTGGTTATATACACACCTTAGTGGGACTCATTAGTCCCAACTAAACACACCATATTGGGCCATAATTGGTCGTAAACACAACTTATTGGTTATATACACACCTTATTAGGACTCATTGGTGCCAACTAACCCTCATTGTCCCTAAACACACTTTTTAGTGCCATAATTGGTCCTAAACACAACGTACTGGTTATATACACACATTAGTGGGACTCATTGGTCCCAACTAAACACACCTTATTAGGCCATAATTGGTCTTAAATAAAACTTATTGGTCATATACACACTTTATTGGGACTCATTGGTCCCAACTGACCCTCTTTGCCCTTAAACACACATTATTGGGCCATCATTGGTCCTAAACAAAAATTATTGGTTATATAAGACACACCTTATTAGGACTTATTGGTCCCAACCGACCCTCATTGCCCTACTAAACACTCCTTATAGGGCCATCATTGGTCCAAAACATAACTTATTGGTTATATACACACCTTAGTTGGACTTATTAGTGGGCCATCATTGGTCCTAAACACAACTTATTGGTTATATACACACCTTATTAGGACTTATTGGTCCTAACCGACCCTCATTGCCCTACTAAACACACCTTATTGGGCCATCATTGGTCCTAAACATAACATATTGGTTATATACACACCTTAGTAGGACTCATTAGTCCCAACAAAACACACCATATTGGGCCATAATTGGTCGTAAACACAACTTATTGGTTATATAAACACCTTATTAGGACTCATTGGTGCCAACTAACCCTCATTGTCCCTAAACCCACTTTATTGTGACATCATTGGTCCTAAACACAACGTATTGGTTTTATACACACATTAGTGGGAATCATTGGTCCTAACTAAACACACCTTATTGGGCCATAATTGGTCTTAAACAAAACTTATTGGTTATATACACACCTTATTGGGACTCATTGGTCCCAACTGACCATCATTGCCCTTAAACACACATTATTGGGCCATCATTGGTCCTAAACACAATTTATTGGTTATATGAGACACACCTTACTAGGACTTATTGGTCCCAACCGATCCTCATTACCCTACTAAACACACCATTTTGGGCCATAATTGATCGTAAACACAACTTATTGGTTATATAAACACCTTATTAGGACTCATTGGTGCCAACTAACCCTCATTGTCCCTAAACCCACTTTATTGTGCCATCATTGGTCCTAAACATAACTTATTGGTTATATACACACCTTAGTGGGACTCATTAGTCCCAACAAAACACACCATATTGGGCCAAAATTGGCCGTAAACACAACTTATTGGTTATATAAACACCTTATTAGGACTCATTGGTGCCAACTAACCATCATTGTCCCTAAACCCACTTTATTATGCCATCATTGATCCTAAACACAACGTATTGGATATATAAACACATTAGTGGGACTCATTGGTCCCAACAAAACACACCTTATTGGGCAATAATTGGTCGTAAACACAACTTATTGGTTATATACACACCTTATTGGGACTCATTGGTCCCAACTAACCCTCATTGCCCTTAAACACACATTATTGGGCCATCATTGGTCCTAAACACAACTTATTGATTATATAAGACACACCTTACTAGGACTTATTGGTCCCAACCGATCCTATTGCCCTACTAAACACACCGTATTGGGCCATAATTGGTCGTAAACACAACTTATTGGTTATATAAACACCTTATTAGGACTCATTGGTGCCAACTAACCCTCATTGTCCCTAAACCCACTTTATTGTGCCATCATTGGTCCTAAACACAACGTATTGGTTATATACACACATTAGTGGGAATCATTGGTCCCAACTAAACACACCTTATTGGGCCATAATTGGTCTTAAACAAAACTTATTGGTTATATACACACCTTATTGGGACTCATTGGTCCCAACTGACCCTCATTTCCCTTAAACACACATTATTGGGCCATCATTGGTCCTAAACACAATTTATTGGTTATATAAGACACACCTTACTAGGACTTATTGGTCCCAACCGATCCTCATTACCCTACTAAACACACCATTTTGGGCCATAATTGGTCGTAAACACAACTTATTGGTTATATAAACACCTTATTAGGACTCATTGGTGCCAACTAACCCTCATTGTCCCTAAACCCACTTTATTGTGCCATCATTGGTCCTAAACATAACTTATTGGTTATATACACACCTTAGTGGGACTCATTAGTCCCAACAAAACACACCATATTGGGCCATAATTGGTCGTAAACACAACTTATTGGTTATATAAACACCTTATTAGGACTCATTGGTGCCAACTAACCCTCATTGTCCCTAAACCCACTTTATTGTGCCATCATTGGTCTTAAACATAACTTATTGGTTATATACACACCTTAGTGGGACTCATTAGTCCCAACAAAACACACCATATTGGGCCATAATTGGTCGTAAACACAACTTATTGGTTATATAAACACCTTATTAGGACTCATTTGTGCCAACTAACCCTCATTGTCCCTAAACCCACTTTATTATGCCATCATTGGTCCTAAACACAACGTATTGGATATATAAACTCATTAGTGGGACTCATTGGTCCCAACAAAACACACCTTATTGGGCAATAATTGGTCGTAAACACAACTTATTGGTTATATACACACCTTATTGGGACTCATTGGTCCTAACTGACCCTCATTGCCCTTAAACACACATTATTGGGACATCATTGGTCCTAAATACAACTTATTGGTTATATAAGACACACCTTACTAGGACTTATTGGTCCTAACCGACCCTCATTGCCCTACTAAACACACCTTATTGCGCCATCATTGGTCCTAAACATAACTTATTGGTTATATACACACCTTACTGGGACTCATTAGTCCCAACTAAACACACCATATTGGGCCATAATTGGTCGTAAACACAACTTATTGGTTATATAAACACCTTATTAGGACTCATTGGTGCCAACTAACCCTCATTGTCCTTAAACCCACTTTATTGTGCCATCATTGGTCCTAAACACAACGTATTGGTCATATATACACATTAGTGGGACTCATTGGTCCCAACTAAGCACATCTTATTGGGCCATAATTGGTCGTAAACACAACTTATTGGTTATATACACACTTTATTGGGACTCATTGCGCCCAACTGACCCTCATTGCCCTTAAACACACATTATTGGGCCATCATTGGTCCTAAACACAACTTATTGGTTATATAAGACACACCTTACTAAGACTTATTGGTCCCAGCCGACCCTCATTGCCCTACTAAACACACCTTATTGGACCATCATTAGTCCAAAACATAACTTATTGGTTATATACACACCTTAGTGGGACTCATTAGTCCCAACTAAACACACCATATTGGGCCATAATTGGTCGTAAACACAACTTATTGGTTATATACACACCTTATTAGGACTCATTGGTGCCAACTGACCTTCATTGTCCCTAAACACACTTTTTAGTGCCATCATTGGTCCTAAACACAACGTACTGGTTATATACACACATTAGTGGGACTCATTGGTCCCAACTAAACACACTTTATTGGGCCATAATTGGTCTTAAACAAAACTTATTGGTTATATACACACTTTATTGGGACTCATTGGTCCCAACTGACCCTCATTGCCCTTAAACACACATTATTGGGCCATCATTGGTCCTAAACAAGAATTATTGGTTATATAAGACACACCTTATTAAGACTTATTGGTCCCAACCGACCCTCATTGCCCTACTGAACACTCCTTATAGGGGCATCATTGGTCCTAAACATAACTTATTGATTATATACACACCTTAGTGGGACTCATTAGTGAGCCATCATTGGTCCTAAACACAACTTATTGGTTATATACACACCTTACTAGGACTTATTGGTCCTAACCAACCCTCATTGCCCTACTAAACACACCTTATTGGGCCATCATTGGTCCTAAACATAACTTATTGGTTATATACACACCTTAGTGGGACTCATTAGTCCCAACAGAACACACCATATTGGGCCATAATTGGTCGTAAACACAACTTATTGGTTATATATACACCTTATTAGGACTCATTGGTGCCAACTAACCCTCATTTTCCTTAAACCCACTTTATAGTGCCATCAATGGTCCTAAACACAATGTACTGGTTATATACACACATTAGTGGGACTCATTGGTCCCAACTAAACACACCTTATTGGGCCATAATTGGTCTTAAACAAAACTTATTGGTTATATACACACTTTATTGGGACTAATTGGTCCCAACTGACCCTCATTGCCCTTAAACAAACATTATTGGGCCATCATTGGTCCTAAAAAAATTATTGGTTATATAAGACACACCTTATTAGGACTTATTGGTCCCAACCGACCCTCATTGCCCTACTAAACACTCCTTATAGGGCCATCATTGGTCCTAAACACAACTTATTGGTTATATACACACCTTAGTGGGACTCATTAGTGGGCCATCATTGGTCCTAAACACAACTTATTGGTTATATACACACCTTACTAGGACTTATTGGTCCTAACCGACCCTCATTGCCCTACTAAACACACCTTATTGGGCCATCATTGGTCCTAAACATAACTTATTGGTTATATACACACCTTTGTGGGACTCATTAGTCCCAACAAAACACACCATATTGGGCCATAATTGGTCGTAAACACAACTTAGTGGTTATATAAACACCTTATTAGGACTCATTGGTGCCAACTAACCCTCATTGTCCGTAAACCCACTTTATTATGCCATCATTGGTCCTAAACACAACGTATTGGAAATATACACACATTAGTGGGACTCATTGGTCCCAACAAAACACACCTTATTGGGCCATAATTGGTCGTAAACACAACTTATTGGTTATATACACACCTTATTGGGACTCATTGGTCCCAACTGACCCTCGTTGCCCTTAAAGACACATTATTGGGCCATCATTGGTCCTAAACACAACTTATTGGTTATATAAGACACACCTTACTAGGACTTATTGGTCCCAACCGATCCTCATTGCCCTACTAAACACACCATATTGCGCCATAATTGGTCGTAAACACAGCCAAAAACTTGATGTGTCAATTTGGAAATATAAAAATGTGGTCAAGTTAAAAATGGTAAATACTGAGTGACCAAACCACACACTAGGGCAAGCGTACCCGTCGTATGCAATATAGTATCAATAAGTACCGAGTATCAATCCACGGACGCGTAATCAGACTCCCGATAATGTATCATAACTAATATTTAACCGATGCAATTGTAATGATTTAAGCAAAGTAAAGAAACAAATAAACAAGTAACTGGAAAAACTAAGAAATCAAGCAACGGGATCTAAGGTGAAACTCAGATGAGAAAAAGGGTACTACCTGGTAAGGAATCCTCTGGGCCTAAAGTTGACTTCTAAACTGACTAATCCATGCGACACTCCCCTCAAATAGCAATTACCGGGATAACTAAGACTATAGACACATCCTCGCTATCTAGGCAATCCTGAAATGAAGCCCGGGAAGCTAACTTGATTGTTGAAGCTAAAGAGTCAAACCGCTTAGGTCAAAGCAAATCAGTCTCACACGTAACACAAGCCACTCGAGAGGTCTGTCAAAATAATTGGTCGTAAACACAACTTATTGGTTATATAAACACCTTATTAGGACTCATTGGTGCCAACTAACCCTCATTGTCCATAAACCCACTTTATTGTGCCATCATTGGTCCTAAACACAATGTATTGGTTATATACACACATTAGTGGGAATCATTGGTCCCAACTAAACACACCTTATTGGGCCATAATTGGTCTTAAACAAAATTTATTGGTTATATACACACCTAATTGGGACTCATTGGTCCCAACTAACCCTCATTGCCCTTAAACACACATTATTGGGCCATCATTGGTCCTAAACACAATTTTGTGGTTATATAAGACACACCTTACTAGGACTTATTGGTCCCAACCGATCCTCATTACCCTACTAAACACACCATTTTGGGCCATAATTGGTCGTAAACACAACTTATTGGTTATATAAACACCTTATTAGGACTCATTGGTACCAACTAACCCTCATTGTCCCTAAACCCACTTTATTGTGCCATCATTGGTCCTAAACACAACGTATTGGTTATATGCATACATTAGTGGGACTCATTGGTCCCAACTAAACACACCTTATTGGGCCATAATTGGTCGTAAACACGACTTATTGGTTATATACACACTTTATTGGGACTCATTGGTCCCAACTGACCCTCATTGCCCTTAAACACACATTATTGGGACATCATTGGTCTTAAAAACAACTTATTGGTTATATAAGACACACGTTATTAGGACTTATTGGTCCCAACCGACCCTCATTGCCCTACTAAACATTCCTTATAGGGCCATCATTGGTCCTAAACACAACTTATTGGTTATATACACACCTTAGTGGGACTCATTAGTCCCAACTAAACACACATTATTGGGCGATCATTGGTCCTAAACACAACTTATTGGTTATATACACACCTTACTAGGACTTATTGGTCCTAACCGACCCTCATTGCCCGACTAAACACACCTTATTGGGCCATCATTTGTCCTAAACATAACTTATTGGTTATATACACACCTTAGTGGGACTCATTAGTCCCAACTAAACACACCATATTGGGCCATAATTGGTTGTAAACACAACTTATTGGTTATATAAACACCTTATTAGGACTCATTGGTGCCAACTAACCCTCATTGTCCCTAAACCCACTTTATTATGCCATCATTGGTCCTAAACACAACGTATTGGATATATACACACATTAGTGGGACTCATTAGTCCCAACTAAACACACCATATTGGGCCATAATTGGTCGTAAACACAACTTATTGTTTATATAAACACCTTATTAGGACTCATTGATCCCAACTGACCCTCATTGCCCTTAAACACACATTATTGGGCCATCATTGGTCCTAAACAAAATTATTGGTTATATAAGACACACCTTATTAGGACTTATTGGTCCGAACCGACCCTCATTGCCCTACTTAACACTCCTTATAGGGCCATCATTGGTCCTAAACACAACTTATTGGTTATATACACACCTTAGTGGGACTCATTAGTGGGCCATCATTGGTCCTAAACACAACTTATTGGTTATATACACACCTTACTAGGACTTATTGGTCCTAACCGACCCTCATTGCCCTACTAAACACACCTTATTGATCCATCATTGGTCCTAAACATAACTTATTGGTTATATACACACCTTAGTGGGACTCATTAGTCCTAACAAAACACACCATATTGGGCCATAATTGGTCGTAAACACAACTTATTGGTTATATAAACACCTTATTAGGACTCATTGGTGCCAACTAACCCTCATTTTCCCTAAACCCACTTTATAATGCCATCGTTGGTCCTAAACACAACGTATTGGTATATATACACACATTAGTGGGACTCATTGGTCCCAACTAAACACACCTTATTGGGCCATAATTGGTCTTAAACAAAACTTATTGGTTATATACACACTTTATTGGGACTCATTGGTCCCAACTGACCCTCATTGCCCTTAAACACACATTATTGGGCCATCATTGGTCCTAAACAAAAATTATTGGTTATATAAGACACACCTTATTAAGACTTCTTGGTCCCAACCGACCCTCATTGCCCTACTAAACACTCCTTATAGGGCCATCATTGGTCCTAAACATGACTTATTGGTTATATACACACCTTAGTGGGACTCATTAGTCCCAACTAAACACACATTATTGGGCCATCATTGGTCCTAAACACAACTTATTGGTTATATACACACCTTATTAGGACTCATTGGTGCCAGCTGACCCTCATTGTCCCTAAACACACTTTATTAGTGCCATCATTGGTCCTAAACACAACGTACTGGTTATATACACACATTAGTGGGACTCATTGGTCCCAACTAAACACACCTTATTGGGCCATAATTGGTCTTAAACAAAACTTATTGGTTATATACACACTTTATTGGGACTCATTGGTCCCAACTGACCCTCATTGCCCTTAAACACACATTATTGGGCCATCATTGGTCCTAAACAACAACTTATTGGTTATATAAGACACACCTTATTAGGACTTATTGGTCCGAACCGACCCTCATTGCCCTACTAAACACTCCTTATAGGGCCATCATTGGTCCTAAACACAACTTATTGGTTATATACACACCTTAGTGGGACTCATTAGTATGGGCCATCATTGGTCCTAAACACAACTTATTGGTTATATACACACCTTACTAGGACTTATTGGTCCTAACCGACCCTCATTGCCCTACTAAACACACCTTATTGGGCCATCATTGGTCCTAAACATAACTTATTGGTTATATACACACCTTAGTGGGACTCATTAGTCCCAACTAAACACACCATATTGGGCCATAATTGGTCGTAAACACAACTTATTGGTTATATAAACACCTTATTAGGACTCATTGGTGCCAACTAACCCTCATTGTCCCTAAACCCACTTTATTATGCCATCGTTGGTCCTAAACACAACGTATTGGATATATACACACATTAGTGGGACTCATTGGTCCCAACTAAACACACCTTATTGGGCCATAATTGGTCGTAAACACAACTTATTGGTTATATACACACTTTATTGGGACTCATTGGTCCCAACTGACCCTCATTGCCCTTAAACACACATTATTGGGCCATCATTGGTCCTAAACACAACTTATTGGTTATATAAGACACACCTTACTAGGACTTATTGGTCCCAACCGACCCTCATTGCCCTACTAAACACTCCTTATAGGGCCATCATTGGTCCTAAACATGACTTATTGGTTATATACACACCTTAGTGGGACTCATTAGTCCCAACTAAACACACATTATTGGGCCATCATTGGTCCTAAACACAACTTATTGGTTATATACACACCTTATTAGGACTCATTGGTGCCAACTGACCCTCATTGTCCCTAAACACACTTTATTAGTGCCATCATTGGTCCTAAACACAACGTATTGGTTATATACACACATTAGTGGGACTCATTGGTCCCAACTAAACACACCTTATTGGGCCATAATTGGTCTTAAACAAAACTTATTGGTTATATACACACTTTATTGGGACTCATTGGTCCCAACTGACCCTCATTGCCCTTAAACACACATTATTGGGCCATCATTGGTCCTAAACAACAACTTATTGGTTATATAAGACACACCTTATTAGGACTTATTGGTCCGAACCGACCCTCATTGCCCTACTAAACACTCCTTATAGGGCCATCATTGGTCCTAAACACAACTTATTGGTTATATACACACCTTAGTGGGACTCATTAGTGGGCCATCATTGGTCCTAAACACAACTTATTGGTTATATACACACCTTACTAGGACTTATTGGTCCTAACCGACCCTCATTGCCCTACTAAACACACCTTATTGGGCCATCATTGGTCCTAAACATAACTTATTGGTTATATACACACCTTAGTGGGACTCATTAGTCCCAACTAAACACACCATATTGGGCCATAATTGGTCGTAAACACAACTTATTGGTTATATAAACACCTTATTAGGACTCATTGGTGCCAACTAACCCTCATTGTCCCTAAACCCACTTTATTATGCCATCATTGGTCCTAAACACAACGTATTGGATATATACACACATTAGTGGGACTCATTGGTCCCAACTAAACACACCTTATTGGGCCATAATTGGTCGTAAACACAACTTATTGGTTATATACACACTTTATTGGGACTCATTGGTCCCAACTGACCCTCATTGCCCTTAAACACACATTATTGGGCCATCATTGGTCCTAAACACAACTTATTGGTTATATAAGACACACCTTACTAGGACTTATTGGTCCCAACCGACCCTCATTGCCCTACTAAACACACCTTATTGGGCCATCATTGGTCCTAAACATAACTTATTGGTTATATACACACCTTAGTGGGACTCATTAGTCCCAACTAAACACACCATTATTGGGCCATAATTGGTCGTAAACACAACTTATTGGTTATATACACACCTTATTAGGACTCATTGGTGCCAACTGACCCTCATTGTCCCTAAACACACTTTATTAGTGCCATCATTGGTCCTAAACACAACGTATTGGTTATATACACACATTAGTGGGACTCATTGGTCCCAACTAAACACACCTTATTGGGCCATAATTGGTCTTAAACACAACTTATTGGTTATATACACACTTTATTGGGACTCATTGGTCCCAACTGACCCTCATTGCCCTTAAACACACATTATTGGGCCATCATTGGTCCTAAACAAAAATTATTGGTTATATAAGACACACCTTATTAGGACTTATTGGTCCCAACCGACCCTCATTGCCCTACTAAACACTCCTTATAGGGCCATCATTGGTCCTAAACACAACTTATTGGTTATATACACACCTTAGTGGGACTCATTAGTGGGCCATCATTGGTCCTAAACACAACTTATTGGTTATATACACACCTTACTAGGACTTATTGGTCCTAACCGACCCTCATTGCCCTACTAAACACACCTTATTGGGCCATCATTGGTCCTAAACATAACTTATTGGTTATATACACACCTTAGTGGGACTCATTAGTCCCAACTAAACACACCATATTGGGCCATAATTGGTCGTAAACACAACTTATTGGTTATATAAACACCTTATTAGGACTCATTGGTGCCAACTAACCCTCATTGTCCCTAAACCCACTTTATTGTGCCATCATTGGTCCTAAACACAACGTATTGGATATATACACACATTAGTGGGACTCATTGGTCCCAACTAAACACACCTTATTGGGCCATAATTGGTCGTAAACACAACTTATTGGTTATATACACACTTTATTGGGACTCATTGGTCCCAACTGACCCTCATTGCCCTTAAACACACATTATTGGGCCATCATTGGTCCTAAACACAACTTATTGGTTATATAAGACACACCTTACTAAGACTTATTGGTCCCAACCGACCCTCATTGCCCTACTAAACACTCCTTATAGGGCCATCATTGGTCCTAAACATAACTTATTGGTTATATACACACCTTAGTGGGACTCATTAGTCCCAACTAAACACACCATTATTGGGCCATCATTGGTCCTAAACACAACTTATTGGTTATATACACACCTTATTAGGACTCATTGGTGCCAACTGACCCTCATTGTCCCTAAACACACTTTATTAGTGCCATCATTGGTCCTAAACACAACGTATTGGTTATATACACACATTAGTGGGACTCATTGGTCCCAACTAAACACACCTTATTGGGCCATAATTGGTCTTAAACAAAACTTATTGGTTATATACACACTTTATTGGGACTCATTGGTCCCAACTGACCCTCATTGCCCTTAAACACACATTATTGGGCCATCATTGGTCCTAAACAACAACTTATTGGTTATATAAGACACACCTTATTAGGACTTATTGGTCCCAACCGACCCTCATTGCCCTACTAAACACTCCTTATAGGGCCATCATTGGTCCTAAACACAACTTATTGGTTATATACACACCTTAGTGGGACTCATTAGTCCACTATTATTGGGCCATCATTGGTCCTAAACACAACTTATTGGTTATATACACACCTTACTAGGACTTATTGGTCCTAACCGACCCTCATTGCCCTACTAAACACACCTTATTGGGCCATCATTGGTCCTAAACATAACTTATTGGTTATATACACACCTTAGTGGGACTCATTAGTCCCAACTAAACACACCATATTGGGCCATAATTGGTCGTAAACACAACTTATTGGTTATATAAACACCTTATTAGGACTCATTGGTGCCAACTAACCCTCATTGTCCCTAAACCCACTTTATTATGCCATCATTGGTCCTAAACACAACGTATTGGATATATACACACATTAGTGGGACTCATTGGTCCCAACTAAACACACCTTATTGGGCCATAATTGGTCGTAAACACAACTTATTGGTTATATACACACTTTATTGGGACTCATTGGTCCCAACTGACCCTCATTGCCCTTAAACACACATTATTGGGCCATCATTGGTCCTAAACAAAAATTATTGGTTATATAAGACACACCTTATTAGGACTTATTGGTCCCAACCGACCCTCATTGCCCTACTAAACACTCCTTATAGGGCCATCATTGGTCCTAAACATGACTTATTGGTTATATACACACCTTAGTGGGACTCATTAGTCCCAACTAAACACACATTATTGGGCCATAATTGGTCGTAAACACAACTTATTGGTTATATACACACCTTATTAGGACTCATTGGTGCCAACTGACCCTCATTGTCCCTAAACCCACTTTATTAGTGCCATCATTGGTCCTAAACACAACGTATTGGTTATATACACACATTAGTGGGACTCATTGGTCCCAACTAAACACACCTTATTGGGCCATAATTGGTCTTAAACAAAACTTATTGGTTATATACACACTTTATTGGGACTCATTGGTCCCAACTGACCCTCATTGCCCTTAAACACACATTATTGGGCCATCATTGGTCCTAAACAACAACTTATTGGTTATATAAGACACACCTTATTAGGACTTATTGGTCCGAACCGACCCTCATTGCCCTACTAAACACTCCTTATAGGGCCATCATTGGTCCTAAACACAACTTATTGGTTATATACACACCTTAGTGGGACTCATTAGTCCAACTAAACACCTTATTGGGCCATCATTGGTCCTAAACACAACTTATTGGTTATATACACACCTTACTAGGACTTATTGGTCCTAACCGACCCTCATTGCCCTACTAAACACACCTTATTGGGCCATCATTGGTCCTAAACATAACTTATTGGTTATATACACACCTTAGTGGGACTCATTAGTCCCAACTAAACACACCATATTGGGCCATAATTGGTCGTAAACACAACTTATTGGTTATATAAACACCTTATTAGGACTCATTGGTGCCAACTAACCCTCATTGTCCCTAAACCCACTTTATTATGCCATCATTGGTCCTAAACACAACGTATTGGATATATACACACATTAGTGGGACTCATTGGTCCCAACTAAACACACCTTATTGGGCCATAATTGGTCTTAAACAAAACTTATTGGTTATATACACACTTTATTGGGACTCATTGGTCCCAACTGACCCTCATTGCCCTTAAACACACATTATTGGGCCATCATTGGTCCTAAACAAAAATTATTGGTTATATAAGACACACCTTATTAGGACTTATTGGTCCCAACCGACCCTCATTGCCCTACTAAACACTCCTTATAGGGCCATCATTGGTCCTAAACATAACTTATTGGTTATATACACACCTTAGTGGGACTCATTAGTCCCAACTAAACACACATTATTGGGCCATCATTGGTCCTAAACACAACTTATTGGTTATATACACACCTTATTAGGACTCATTGGTGCCAACTGACCCTCATTGTCCCTAAACACACTTTATTAGTGCCATCATTGGTCCTAAACACAACGTACTGGTTATATACACACATTAGTGGGACTCATTGGTCCCAACTAAACACACCTTATTGGGCCATAATTGGTCTTAAACAAAACTTATTGGTTATATACACACTTTATTGGGACTCATTGGTCCCAACTGACCCTCATTGCCCTTAAACACACATTATTGGGCCATCATTGGTCCTAAACAAAACTTATTGGTTATATAAGACACACCTTATTAGGACTTATTGGTCCGAACCGACCCTCATTGCCCTACTAAACACTCCTTATAGGGCCATCATTGGTCCTAAACACAACTTATTGGTTATATACACACCTTAGTGGGACTCATTAGTCCAACTAAACACACATTGGGCCATCATTGGTCCTAAACACAACTTATTGGTTATATACACACCTTACTAGGACTTATTGGTCCTAACCGACCCTCATTGCCCTACTAAACACACCTTATTGGGCCATCATTGGTCCTAAACATAACTTATTGGTTATATACACACCTTAGTGGGACTCATTAGTCCCAACAAAACACACCATATTGGGCCATAATTGGTCGTAAACACAACTTATTGGTTATATAAACACCTTATTAGGACTCATTGGTGCCAACTAACCCTCATTTTCCCTAAACCCACTTTATAATGCCATCGTTGGTCCTAAACACAACGTATTGGATATATACACACATTAGTGGGACTCATTGGTCCCAACTAAACACACCTTATTGGGCCATAATTGGTCTTAAACACAACTTATTGGTTATATACACACTTTATTGGGACTCATTGGTCCCAACAGACCCTCATTGCCCTTAAACACACATTATTGGGCCATCATTGGTCCTAAACAAAAATTATTGGTTATATAAGACACACCTTATTAAGACTTCTTGGTCCCAACCGACCCTCATTGCCCTACTAAACACTCCTTATAGGGCCATCATTGGTCCTAAACATGACTTATTGGTTATATACACACCTTAGTGGGACTCATTAGTCCCAACTCTACAACACATTATTGGGCCATCATTGGTCCTAAACACAACTTATTGGTTATATACACACCTTATTAGGACTCATTGGTGCCTAGCTGACCCTCATTGTCCCTAAACACACTTTTTAGTACCATC
>JBCNJP010010763.1:0-20316 GCA_039602395.1 Deinandra increscens subsp. villosa
TCTTGCAGGTCTCCTAGGGTTTCAATTGGCATTGAAGGTAACTTTTAGAGTAAATTACATAGAAGGTCCTTTATGTTTTATTAAGATTTCGAATTAGGTCCTTTAAGTAAAGTTGTTACACCTGACATCCTTTATGTTTAAACTTGTTTCACAGAAGGTCCTTTATCACTAACGAGGTTAAAAAACATCGTTAACTCAAGGGTAATTTAGTCATTTAACAAAATCTTTTAATAAAAACATTAAAATAAATAAAATCTCATTTAATATTAAAACACTAATCTTCATCATCATATACTCGACTGCAAAATCACCATTCAAATAATTCACTGCCTATTTCTTTCTCTTCCACTAATTACTAGAGCAATCTTCTTCGTAGGCGTTCCGTTTCGTCGATGACGAACCGTCAGCAATTATATTTCCCTTGTCCGCCTTTTTTCCTCTGGTTTTTCCCCATGATTTTCAAATCAGAGAGCGGATGATTTTTCCACTGGTTGTAAACCTCGTTTTTCTACGATGATTGTCTGGAAGTTAAGGAAGTAGAGAAAACGAATGGTGGTGGATCAGCGGAGGAACTAGGTAATAAGGGAGTAAGCGGTGGTGGAGGTCGGAGCACTTGTCCGCCGTTCACTTTTGAGAACAGAAAATCTAATTAATTCTAATCTTCTGAGGGTCGGAACACTTGTCCAGTGATCACTTTTGAGAAAGACATAAAAATGTCCGGCGGTAGCTCCGATCGATGCAAACAGGAAGCATGTACGTCACGGGGTAGACTCACTTGATTGTGGCTACCTGTTTAATTTGATAATTAATTCTAATCTTCCGGCGGTTACTTTTGAGAACGGAAATTCTAATTAATTGTAATCTTCCAAGATCGGAGCACTTGGTCGTCGGTCACTTTGGAGAAAGAAATAAAAATCCTTTTGAGGTGTTACGTGAAGATTGGGGCCAACATCTGAGCACTAGCTTTTCTGTGAATATTAATGTTTAAATATTAAATGGGATTTTTGATTTTATTGTTTTTGTTAAAAGATTTTATAAAATGACTAAATTGCCCCTGAACTAACGATGTTTTTTTAACCTTGTTAGTGATAAAGGACCTTTTATGAAATAGTTTAAAACATAAAGGATGTTGGGTGTAACAACTTACTTAAAAAAAACCTAATCCGAAATCTTGATAAAACATAAATGACCTTCTATGTAATTTAATCTAACTTTTAATTGTATTTTTTTAAACTTATTTGACATGAAATTGATCTGGGGTTTTGTTTATTTGTTTCATTAATGGATGAGATTTGATGATTTGACTTGTTAATTGAAGTTATGATATTGATGTTGAATTTATTTGGGATTTTCTTGTTGTATTGTTTACCCTAATTGATGAGTAAATAAGGTATCCCCAATAAAAAAAGAAAGCAACTTTAATTGATAAACTGAACAATTTTCTTGTTGTATTTTTATTTGAGGTTAGGCCAGTCATCTTTCGGGTATAAATTCATTTGTATCGAGGCTCAAATTGTACTGCACTCTTCGTGTTAAAACTTTTGTGTTGTACTATTTAAAATTTTTAACAGGAGGCAAATTTTCGACTCGCGCCCTGAGCATCCAAATTCTCTGGACCGACCCTGAGTAGGCAGTCCACATCAAGGTGGACGATATAAACAAAGCTTCTTCACAAATCCGGTCATTTGTACGAATCTCTCTCGGTTAAGACAATCTCTCTCGATTGTTGTGCTCCAAAAGCATCCAAAGGAGCTCCAGAAGGTTGAATGCTTGAAGGATCTTGTGCTAGATTACTTGATAAGCCTCTTAGAAACCGAATTTCACACTTTTTGAGTAGTGTTGAGATGAGAATGGACATTCACTCGGTATGGATCGTTTGCAAGTTGATGCATGTATGATGTAAGCTGATCCAAGGAGCTAGATTGTGTTTAAGTAACCATTTAAGGTAAGGAAACCTAAATATTGTGTAGAAATCCCATTTTTGGACAAAACAATTGCGATTTTATGTGTAAATCTCCTAGGATGATGCATACAGGTGAAGACACGACTGGTTGGGCATAGGAAAGTGTTGATTAGTAGTCAAAGCACCGATTTCTGGCTTAGTACAAGTTTGGGAAGCTTAAGGTACAGTTGCAATTCATGCATTAGGGTTTCTAGTTAGAGAAACGTGTTTGGTTGTTGTTTGGGTGAGACCAGATTGTCACTAAGGGTCAAGAGACCTTGATATTGTCTATGAAAAGTATTTGGTTTGAAAAACCCGACTAAAAAAAATTAAAACGTAAAATTAACTTTTTGTAACAAAAGGACAAAATAGTCAATGTAGACAATCCTAGTCTGGTTAGCTAACCAGAAGGTGCACATGTGTAATCTGGTCAAACGGGAACCTGGGACGAAGCGGATCATCTGCCTTGGGGCATATGCTCACAAACGGTTTGCATGTGGTCTGGGTCAGAAATGAAAATTTTAATATTGGACTTTGACTCGGTTTTTGACAATGGGATTAGTAACAAGGTTACATGGTATGGATGAGAGACTGGTTCACCCAAATTGGGGTTTTATGTATTCTAAAAATTTGAGGTTCCAGATGTCATGACAAAACGTTCAAATCTGGTTATTCGGGTGAGCGGTCATGATTAAGGCTTAAGACTAGTGATTTAGGGTCATTAGCATAAACAGTTATCTTACAGTAGGTTACCTATGATAGGTTGATATCTGTTGTTGCAGAGGACGATTCATTGGATCATTTCGCGCTTACTTGTTAACTATTTTGGGGCTTATAACGAGTTGGTTAAATGGTTTTGTAATGGGTGTTAATGTGTTTGCTAGATGTTATGTTTGTATGTATTGTAACTGCTAAACCACTAGAGTTGTAGTAAGTCATTAAAGTCAGGTGAGTTAGATAGAATTTATGGTACGGGACATGAATGTGATTGTGATATATATGTTACTTGGGAACATGGGGCCGTGCCATGGTTGTGAGACCTGATAATAGGTTTTGGAAACCATTTGTATAATATTCTGAGTTTAAATTTTATGCGAGATTTGATTAAGTCCTATCATATTTGCTTTCGAAGTGTTTGGTATTCAATCGGTCACAACTCTGTTTCTGGCAGGGTGTTACAAAAGTAAAATTGTTTTCTGGAATTAGTATATATATATATATATAGGGTTAGGTTCAAATGAGAACTTTTTGTTTTGAGAACTTTTGAGAACTAAATCTCAACCACACAATTCAGGGGGGGACCACTACAATTCATGGGAGGGGGATACATGTAAATAAACTTGTGGCTCAAATTAGTTCTTTTTAGTTCTCAAATCAAACTGGTTCTCAAATGATCCTCTCCCTATATATATATATATATATATATATATATATATATATATATATATATATATATATAAGTTTTTTGAACCAATTGGTTTTGAAAACCATTCTGGACACTAATTTTCAGAGACGGACCACTCTAATTCATGAGAGAGAGAGGGGGGGGGGGATTTCTGTAGCTATAACTATATAAGGAAATTCATTTGAGTTTATATTATAACCATAAACAAATAATAAACTTCCTAATCACCTTCTTAACTCCCACATGTAATCAAACAAGATTATATATTTAAAAAATGTCCTTTACTCATGATCACGTAATCAAACAAGATTATATATTTCAAAAATGTCCTTTACTCATGATACCTGTAGCCGGTTCAAAATTTAAGAGAAATAATTAAGTTAACTTTAAAAAGTATGAGTATGTGTCGATATATATTTATACCAGTGAATGGTGATGCCAATGTTGCCTCGATTTTTAACATTAACAACGAGTGTCTCTCCTCTACGAGCATAAATAGTTGGACCAGGAAATTCACCATTAACAGTTAAGATTGTCTTGTTCTGACATAGCCTTGTGAAGTTGGCTTCTTTAACCTGCAACCAATAAATTATAGCAACTTAGATTTCTGATGCTCTTCCTATATTATTAGCATCTTGTGTTTCTGTTTGTCAAACTTTGGGGATTTATTTCAAGTATAAACTCAACACCTACAAAACCCTATTATGAGTACTAGAAAAATAATTAATTTTGAACATAAGACAAACACAAACTACAAAAAGACCACAACAAAAACCACCACTGGACCACACTAGACATCCCTAACCTCGATCTTACGTCTCCAAAAACTTTTATCATTGATCATATCCTCGAAGATGTGCAAGTCAGTCAAATCCCTAACCTTATGAAGAAAAAAATGTACAAAAAAGTGTTATATGTTTGTTTTCTCCAAAGTTTATAGGGCCGGATGAGGTGGTAATGAATCAGTGACAGAAAGGTTGACCAATGAATCTATGGAATGTAAAAAAAAAAGAAAACGAGGCGAATAAGTGAAACCAGTGGATGATCGGGATTGGGTGTCGGTAAGACCACAAGTTCTAGCCTTAATATAACTTGATTGATGGTGTGTATGTAGAAAAAAAGTAGTTTAAAAAGTCCAAACATATCTATCACCCTAAACTATAGAAGAATTAAAGAACGATTAAAGATAACCTCAAGTTTACTTTTGAAGGGATTCGTGATCTAATTCTAGGTGAAAACATTAGATGTGGATATTCAGGGGATTCCTCGAGTTTACTGTTGAATTGTTGAATACCGAGGGTAGAGGAAGAAGTGAAAAAGGGGGAAACCAAGGAAGAGGCAAAAGTCGGTCCAAGTATCCGAAAGATGTCACCTACTAGGGCCTTAAGCAAGTTGACACTTTAGAAGTCAGTATAATGCCTGAATGGTAAGAAGGAAACCAATTTTGTAAAAGACTACATAGATGATGATACATTTATATGTAGTGTAGAGAGCAAGAGTGATTCATGGGTGATGCATTTTGGTGCGTCATTTCATGTCACCCATAATAGTGAAACAATGAGGAATATGAAAAAATTGGGACTTTGGAAAGGTTTGATTGGCGAACAATGAAGTTTTTGATGTAAAGGGCATGTGTGATATTGACTTATTTACTTCAGTCATATCTATATGGACTTTAAAAGATGTTAGGGTTATTCTAAGCTTGAAAAGAATACTAATTTTAGTCGTGAAGTTAGATGATCAAGTATACACGAAAGTTTTGGAACTTCAAAATGATGATAATAATAGTAATTTGATTTTACAAAATCAGATGTCCCCAACGCTATTAATGGAGACCAAGATCCTCTTAAAACTCCATGCTTTTTTCCTTTACGTTTCGTCGAAGAGATGAAGAAGGTCCTGTGCATTTCAAAGTTGGCCATTATTTTGTTTTGTACGTTAGTACATATCTCAATTGTAAATTTGGTTTCAAATAGGAAATATTATACTCTTCTAATGATTTATGTTCAAATCAAAGTCGTCTGTACGTATCTTTTAGGTTACATATTTTATATATATTATATATAATAAACAAAAAAAATTATCACACTTAATTTAGTAAAAAATATTACTTATTATCACCATAAAATTTTATTTATTATATATATATTTTTTGAACCGCTAACACACATCCCCTCTAATTTACTTTTAAATTACACCTGAAACACCATTGTCAGGGATTGAACCCATGACCTCCAAATATTTATTATATAGTATAGATAGATACTTTAATACTTTAATATAAAGTTTATAATACTTTATTTATAATAATATTTTAATTAAATATTATACATGTAATATAAAATATTTTATTCTATTTAATTTTATAGTAATTTTTTACTTAATTGAGTTTAAATTTAAATTTACCAAATATTTCATTTCAATATAATAAATAAAACCCTTATTTTCCGTGATTAAATTTTTTTATTGAACTTCAAACATCCGTTTACCTGGGGGTCTCATCGATCATGGCAAACAATGTTACCCACGGCACGTAATGACCGCAGTCTGTGCGAGTAACCAAGCCCCTCCGTGTTGCATATCCAACCCATATGAAACTCACCGCCTAAATGCCTACTGTCGTAGATTACGATTGTATTTATAATTTTTTTTAATCAACCATGTAACACACGGGGATAAAAAAACTAGTATATATATAGGGGTCAGGTCCACTAAAAAATATTTTTTCCTATATAGCATAAGAATAGATCAATTTTACAAATCAATGGTTGAGATTGAAGTACATCATAAAAACGAACATTTTTTGTCTTTAATTTGAGTATAGTATTGATATATAAAAGAATTTTAATAAAGTCTTTAAAAACTATACTATTTTGTGATATTTGTACTGGTTTTCAAAAAAGTATATTAGTTTGTACTAATTACTGTTTTACATTTTAACAATATGATGCATTGTACATTTTGTTTTGCAATAAAACAAATATTTCTATGTTGTTATGTACTAAACCAACACATTTTATATTTTCTTTTTTAAAGTAGAACACATATAATTGTGCTGGTTTGCATTAAAAATGTACTAATGTTATATATGTACTGTTTTACATTTTAACAACATTATTTATACTGTTTTACGTGAAGACAATATTATTTGTACTGTTTTATGTTAAGACACCATTATTTCTACTGTCTTAAAGTAAAACAACACGTATATATATAGGAGGATGGATGTGCAACATAGAGGGACTTGGTTACTCGCACGGCTTGTGGTCGCAGCGTGTCGTGGGTAGCATCGTTTGTCAGGATGAGACCCCCCGAGTAACCGAGTGTTTGCCGTTCAAAAAAAAATATATAGGAGGATGATCATTTGAGAACCAATTGATTTTAATAACTTTTGAGAATCAATCTGAGCCACTAATTATAAATAAGAGAATCTCCCTCATGAATTTGAGTGGTCCTTCTGAAAATAAGTGGCTCAGAATGGTTCTCAAATAAACCTAACCATATATATATATATATATGTATATGTATATGCATATTTTATATATATATATAGGGGATGAATATATTGAAAATTTTTTGAGTTGGAAAAACCGTGAAAACTTTCCCAAAATGATTTTTTGTAAAAAAAATTAGTGATTTTATGCGTTAATACAAGTCAATGGTGAAAAAATAAAAAATAAAAAATAAAAGCGTCGAGTAGGTTTTTTGTAAAAAAAAATGTGTAATTAATTTAATTTTTTTTTAAAATCTCTCGGCGCTTTTTTGCCTTTTTTCACCAAAACCATTAAAAATGAATGTATAATCTATAAAAAATAAATAAAAAAATTTGAACATCTTTTTAGTCCGATTAATTTTTTTTTACAAAAAATCGGCTTTTTAAATATTTTTTTCAAAAAAATTGGCTAGGAGTTTTTTTTTTTTTTTTTGCATAAAGGGAGTTTTTTTAACTCAAAGAGTCACAATAAAAAAACGGACAAAAAACGAATGTTTTAGCTTAGTTTCCACGGTTTTTCAAACTCGAAGAGGTTTTCAATTTATTTTTTCCACATATATATATATATATATATAAATATATATATATATATATGTACACTATATAATAAATAAAAAGTTTGACAATACTTTAATTAGAAAAAAGAACACTTGCCATCACCATAAAATTTTGTATTAAGTAAATTTTTTAATAAGTAAATATCAAAATACTAAATTTTCATATTAATGTTTATTTTGTTTAAACTTTCAATAAGTAATTATCCAAATACAAAAAGAATATATCAAGGTTAGTAATTATCCAAATATTAAATTTTCATAATATTGTTTATTTTGTTTAAACTATTAATAAGTAATTATCCAAATATAAAAGTTTTATATTAAGGTTAATAATTATCTAAATACTAAATTTTCATATTGAGGTTTATTTTGTTTATATTTTTATTAAGTAATTATACAAATATAAATTTTTTATATTAAAATTTATTTTATTTTTTTACGAACAGATATATCTTAAAACTAATCATTTAAATAAATTCTATTTTATTGTACGCACTTCAAATATATTCAAAACTTATTATTTTTTTACTAACATAGTAAGTAATAATTAATTTTGAATAACATATTTAATAATATATATATATATATATATATATATATATATCTACTAAATGTTAAGGTTTATTTTTTTAACTTTTAATAAGTAACGAGATGTTTACCACCCCGCGCGTTGCTGCGGGGTTGAATTTGTATGCTGAACGAAAGTTAAAAAGTTAAGGGGTATAAAACGTAAAAGTCTAAAAGTCTCGTGGTGAAAGTATAAACTTTTAAAAGTATAGTAAAACGAAAGTAGAAAAGTTAAAAGTTTCGTGGCCAAAGTAGAAGATAACAAAACTTAAAACAAAAAAGAACTTTAAAAGTTAGGGGGTTAAAAAGTTAAGGAGTATAAAACGTAAAAGTCTAAAAGTCTCGTGGTGTAAGTATAAAACTATAAAAGTATACTAATAAACGAAAGTATAAAAGTTAAAAGTTTCGTGGCCAAAGTAGAAGTCAAGAACACTTAAACAAACAAAATTAAAAGTTTGAGGGTAGAAAACGTAAAAGTATAAAACATATTACTATGTCGTTAAAAAAAAGTAGTGTAAAAGTTTAAGGGGTAGAAATTGTTAAACATTCAAACTACATATACGTAAAAGTCTAAAAGTCTCGTGGTGAAAGTATAAAACTATAAAAGTATATTAAAAACGAAAGTAGAAAAGTTAAAAGTTTCATGGCCAAAGTAGAAAACAACAAAACTTAAAACAAAAAAAAACTTTAAAAGTTAAAGGGTAGAAAACGTAAAAGTATGAAACATATGTGACTAAATTATGAAAACCAAAAGATACTATTTCGTTAAAAAAAAAAGAGTAGTGTAAAACATAAGAAATGAAAAGTCCACTATTCATTTCCCAAATTTCATAGAAATAAAAGTGTTAAACAAAATGTTAATAAGGACTAAAATTGAAAAGATACACAAAATATTGTGATCAATTTGCAAGAAACTCAAAGACTACTATTCATCTTCAATTCCTATTGTATATTATATAACTTATTGAAATACTAAGTTTATATATTAAGGTTTATTTTGTTTTTGAACAAACATATTTTAAAACTAATCATTTAAAATATATTGTATTTTATTTGTTTGTATACGTAATAAATATATTCAAAACTCCGTGTAACACACGGGAATAAAAAACTATTATATATATTTTAAAACTAATCATTTAAGTTTTCAAATGAACTAGATAGGGCTAGTTCATTTGAAAACTTTTTGTTTTAACCTAATAGAACTATATAATATATATATATATATATAACTATGCGTTTTTTTTAACAACCCTGTTAAATATGTAACATTAGTTATAATATTTTTTTTTTAAATTACTAGGCGTTTTTTTTTTTTACGTTTTTGCATAAAGGGGGTCTTTTTAACTTAGAGAGTCACCATAAAAAAAATCGGAACAAAAAACAAATTTTTTAGCTTGGTTTTCACGGTTTCCCAAACTCGGAGATGTTTTCATTATATATCTCCCCTATATATATATATATATATATATATATATATATATATATGTGGGATAAATCTGTTGAAAACTCACTTTAACTGTAAAAACCTTAACCTCCCGTTCAAAAACCAAAAAAAAAAAAACTAGATTGTTATAAAATGTATTTCTAGTTAGGATCTAAAAGATGGTTAAGAAAAATGGTTAGTATTTAAAAAAAAATCCAATAAAATAAATATTTTTTTCGTTCTTAGAAAAATACATATGTAAACAAGGAAAAATTATTTTTATATAAAAAACCCAATAGGATATATATATATATATATATATATTGTATTATATATATATTGAGAAGTTCATTGTAGACATTTCATAAGTGTAGATATGTATACATTTTTTTCACCATTGGTTCTCTTGATTTAATGGTTGTGATTAATTTCTTTTTTTTTCTCATTGTTCAGAAAATTCACATGTGAAAAAAGATTATTTCCATACGAAAATGTCTACAATGAACCTCACATCTCTCTCTCTTTCTATCTCTCTCTCTCTCTATATATATATTTATATATATATATATTATATATATATATAGTCAAAAGTTCATTGTAGACCCCTTAAAAAGTGTAGACCCCGTAGACCCCCTATATTGTTCTATAAAACTCACTAGAAATTATAGAACTCATTGCTGTTGAATTTGGTTTTTTTTATTTTTTTTTAGTTGTCATATTTCTATGTTTATATTTTTAATTTGGGTTTATTTCTAATGTTTTTAGTTTTTTCTTTATTTTTTATTTTCTTAATTTGAAATTATAATTTTCACTGAGTTTTATAGAACGTCGATTTTTAAAGTTGCACTGAGTTTTAAAAACAATGAGTTTTAAACACTACAATTAGTTTTAAACAACTTAAGATTGAGTTTTATAATTTTCAATGAGTTTTATAGAAATGAATTGTAGTGAGTTTTAAACACAACAGTGAGTTTTAAAACTCAGCAATGAGTTTTATACATTTTAGTGAGTTTTATAGAATAATATAATATTTTTAACATCAATTATATTTAAATGTCTTCAACAACTTTCTAGGTTTTCTTTTTTATTTTTAAAAACTTACCGCATAAAAGAAAACCAAACTCAACAGCAATGAGTTTTATAAATTTTAGTGAGTTCTATAAAACAATATAGGGGTCTACATGGTCTACATTTTTTAAGGAATCTATAATGAACCTCACCCTATATATATATATATATATATATATATATATATATATATATATATATATAGTGAAAAGTTCATTGTAGACACCCCCATAAGTGTAGACAGGTAGACACCATTTTTCACCATTAGATCTCTTGATCTAATGGTTGTGATTAATTTTCTTTTTTCTTTTTTTCATTTTTCTCATTAATTAGAAACTTTCACATGTGAAAAAGAGCTATTTCACATGCGAAAGTGTCTACAATGAACCTCATATATATATATATATATGTGTGTGTGTGTGTGTGTGTATGTGTGTGTGTATGAACCTTCATCTTGATAAAATGTAGAATTTAGGAAAGAAAGGAGACACACGATTTATAACCCAATAGAACTATAAAAGAATTAAAGACTAACTGATTAAGGATAACCTCATAGTCATATGTTTTGGGAATCAAAACTGCTTGAGACTGGATGAAGACAAGAAACATTAGCAAAACCATGGTCTTCGCCATGTTTGTATGTTGAAGTGTTTATATGATTTCAACTCAACGATTTGTTTAAGTGTGTAATATATATGGTGGTATTTATAGTTGGCGAGGGGATATAAGTGTGCACTAAAGTTACCTTTATGTCTCAAAAAGTTTATTTTATAATTATTAGAGTTTTCCTACCGACAAAAAATTGTTCTCAAAATTTTCTACACATATGTGACAGTTTTTGATGCGAAACAAAAATATAATTTTGTGGCAAACATGTGTTAAAATAGCGACCGTAGCATAAAAAACCATAATTTATTTATTTAAAAGACGTCACAAGTTTATTTTACATTTATGACGTGTGGTATATTCATTTAACTATGGATGTTGGTATATTTATTTAACAATGGAATATTTACCTGTCGTTCGTTGTGGCGATGTAAATAAAATTTATAATCAAATTAAACTCAACATGATTAAATTTACAAAATACAATTATATTGTAACGTAGAAGCGAACCTAAACATTTATGTTTTAATACTTGTAGTGAAGTATACTATCCCGATATATTTAGGATGTTCACTCGTAAAATTAAAAGTTCAGTGACAAAACTCGAAAATGGCTAAATTCAATATCACTGTAAACTGTTATTTAATCTTTAAAAGTTAAAAGGTTAGTGGCCAACGTTCAAAATAATAAATATCTAAAATTTTGTTTCTAAAGTTCAAACAAAATCTAAAGTTTGCGGCCAATGTTGAAAGAATCCAAAATATATTATTCTTTCCCTTTATAATTATATATATACGAGTTGGTGATCCACCCGCGTGTTGCAACCGGCAACCCTCATAGGTTGTTTTAGTCCTTGTAGTTTCACCTTTTATTGTAGTTGCCATTTTTACATGTAAAAAGTCTATTATATTCATGTCGATTGCATTAGCTATTGCAGTACGTACATTGTTTATTGTAACACCCCAACCGACGGCGGAATTTATGTCGGGGCGCTAAGATTGTCCAGATGCTTACAACACTAATAAAGCTGTTATATTTAATCATGCCAATTTTCATAAACCAACCAACAAAGTCAAACATAAACATGTCACGAAACATCAAGTTCATACATCTCATAAAAGTTCTAGTTTTATTTAAAAGGTCTGCTAAGTCCCATGCATAATCCTAAGGCGTCGATAACAAGATCAAACAGCACCACCTGCAACATGTAGAAAATACGATCAACTACAAGAGTTTGTGAGTAATCATAGGTTTAAGTACGTACATGATAAATTATACAATATGCGATTATATGTTAAACCATGAACACAAGCATAGTAAACAAGGAATGAAACATAGCACATGGGGGTCGACGTAACCCAACCCTCGGCATTTAGGCTTTCAATCACAAGGCGCCACACGCGAGGCAGGCCAAGTGGGTTGCCAGACCAACGAATCCATTATTGTAACCCCGACTCAAATGAGTTAATGGGAATACGTCTATGAACATGAACATGAACATGAGCAACACATAAGTACAACACACACAAGACAATCCATAGCAATGATCAATCAAGTTCACGTATACTAGGCACATAGATCTAACACATTACTCGCATGCGGTTTTGAAGAGTAAAGTTCAAGAACATGATTTAGATACGGTACTTGTTGCACCCCAAAACTTAAAAGAAAAGGGGCTATGATACTCACCTGATGGTGAAGCAAACGAGAGAGAAATTGAAATAGCGGCGCGAAATCAAACCCGGACATCACCTTGACGATCGAACGTAATAGCATAACACCGACAATAAAATAAATAAATAAATAAGTTCACAAGTAGGTAACGTGCACGATTCAAAGTGGCACAACGAACATAATCGGATAAGCAACTCGTTGGTGACATAATTGAGTGATAACGTACGAGAATGTCGACCATTCTAAGGGTTAAAACTTAATCCAAAATGAAATATTTATTTATTTATTTTTATGGAGTTAATTATTTTCTTGACGAACAATATTTATTTTGAAAAAAATAATATTTATTTTTCATGATGATTTGAAATAAGGTTTATTCATCTAAACCTAACATTTCCATAAGATCTAGAATATATTTCTAAAGGTCCAACAAGATTAAAGGTGCCAATCCTAGATCAACTATTTCTCTTAATATTAAAACATGCTCTCGACTAGTTTTATATAAAAAGTCATCATTTTTCTAACCAAAACCCTAGATCTAAGAATATAGTGAAGGATAAGCTAGATCTAACCCTAGATCTAAAGCCAAGATCATAAAATTCATACTTTTAGCAAAGATCCAAGTAGGGTTATCAATAAGATCAAAGATCCATGAAGATTTTTGGAGAAAGGTTAAGAAAAGTAGGTTTTTTGTTGTAAAAATCATATTTTTAGGTAAAGGATCTTAGATCTATTAAGTAGGATGATTTGACATGATTAATCTTACATAAAAATAGTATTTTTAACCACCAATTATCAAGATCTAACTAGATCTATCAAGATATAGTAAAAAGCCAACATAAAGTTTATAAAAATGGTTGAAAAACAAATAAAAATTGAATCTTTTTGTGTAAAATCACTAGATCTATGATCTAGGATCTAGATCTAGGTTTAAAAGATGTTAAAGGATGGATCTTGGCTAGATCTTTGTGAGAAAAGAAGAAGGTAGAATTTAGAATGGAGAAAACCGCACCAAACCCGAAAAACCAACACTTTTTGATGCTCAAAACCTTCAAACTTAGCCCCCAAATCTTCAAGATCTTTGCTCTTGGTTGCTTCCAGCCGTTCTAGGGTTTTACAAGTGATTAAGAGGTGAAATATGGGGGCTAGAGAAGGTTTAGGATCTTAAATACTCAAAATTTAGGGCAAAGCCTGTTTTTTCTAGGCCCATGTCGGTGGGCGTATCGCGCCGCGTCACTCAGGAAGTGTCGCAATACCCGGTGCTTTTCTAGGTGAGCGTGCGCGCTGTTTTGCTTCCAGTTTTTGCGTTATAACCCTAATTTGACCCCCGTTTTCACCAAATTCACTAAATTAAGACCTCTATCATGACAACCGCATTTAATCCACTCAATTTGATTTAATATATGACCCATAATGATTAACGAATGATAAAATGACACACAAAATGCATTTTAGGTCGGTTTTGTCATTTTTATCGATTTTAAGCAAATCACCAATATTTTGCGATCCAATCAAGTGTGTGATGACTCATAATATATTTTGTGAATATAAGAATCATAAACATGATAAAATTGATATCCAAGACTCAAAAACGTGATCTCCCGGTTGAAACCGAATTCGCGCGAGATTTACCAAACTTTCACCGATTGCGTTCTAGACCTTAAATTCCCACCAATATTTGCTTGTATTTGCTTGTGTGCTTAACTAGTATCGCACCCAAGTGTCATACACGCTTAGATTGATCAAATTCCCGGTTAAGACGTAATTAGTGACGTGTTCGCGTAAAATCTGAAATAGGGATAAATTGACTCAGTAAACATAATAAAGGATCAAATCACACCAAAGGAGGTATAAAACATCATAAAAAACATAAATCTTCATTTATTATCGATCACGGGGTTGATTACATGGATTCGGGTCGGATCTGACAAATCGGAAACCCGAGATATTACAGCCTCCCCTATTTTTAGATATTTCGTCCCAAAATTAGAAACAACACAAGGAAGTTAAGCAAACAGCTGAGGATATTTAGCCTTCATCTGGTATTCGCGCTCCCAAGTGAACTCAGGTCCACGCTTGGACTCCCAACGAACCTTAACGATTGGAATTCGGCTACGCTTGAGTTTCTTGATCTCACGGTCCATGATCTCAATAGGTCTCTCAACAAAGTGCAAAGACTCGTTGATTTGCGAAGGTTCGAAACATGGAATGTAGGGTGGACATTAGCCAGCTCACGAGGAAGATCAAGTACATAGGCCATCTTACCGACCTTTTCAAGATTTTTGAACGGACCGACAAAGCGAGGTGCTAGTTTCCCCTTTTAACCAAATCTGAAGACGCCTTTCCAAGGAGATACTTTTAAGAGGACAAGGTCGCCCTTTTCAAACTCAAGTGGTCTACGTCGTTTATTAGCATAACTTTTCTGACGACTTCTAGCAGCAAGAAGATGATCACGAATCTGAGAGATTTTATTAATCATTTACTGAATCAATTCAGGACCGGTGATTTGAGATTCACCGACCTTGGACCAACAAATAGGGGAACGACATTTGCGACCATAAAGAGCCTCAAATGGAGCCATTCCGATGCTATAATGATAACTATTATTATAAGAGAACTCGATCAAAGGCAAAAATGAACTCCAACTCCCACCATAATCAATGACACATGCCCGAAGCATGTCCTCAAGAGTCTAAATGGTGCGCTCGGATTGACCATCAAACTAAGGATGGTAGGCAGTGCTGAAATCTAGCTGAGTTTCTAAAGAAGCATGGAGGGACTGCCAGAAATGTGACATAAATCGACCATCGCGATCTGAGATAATACTCAAAGTAGTGCCATGGTGACGCACGATCTCCTTAAGGAAGATTTGAGCCAATATCGGGGCTCCATCGATCTCCATGATTGGGAGGAAATGAGCAGATTTGGTTAAACTATCAACGATAACCCAAATAGTATCACATCCCTTAGAAGTTCGCGGAAGTTTTGTAACGAAGTCCATTGCGATGTTCTCCCACTTCCAAACGGGAATCAAAGGCTGTTCAAGTAGACCCCCAAGTCGCTGGTGTTCGGCCTTGACATTGGAACAAGTAAGGCACTTCGCCACATAAAGCGCTATATCTTTCTTCATGTCGGGCCACCAATAGAGCTTACGTAGATCTAGGTACATCTTATCAGATCCAGGATGAATGGAATAACAAGACTTATGCGCCTCATTCATGATAATCGCTCGAAGGTCCTCTCGGTCGGGAATCCAGAGACGATCCAAGAAATAAAGAAGGCCATGAGTCTTGGTTTCAAATTGAAGCTCAGCGCCATAAGATAATTCATTATGCAAGTTGCCCTCATCAACAGATGCGCGCTGAGCTGCCAGAATACGAGCTTTGAGATGGGTCATATGATGGGAAGTCTGGAATAGAACCAACTTGAGATGCTCTTTTCGACTTAAAGCATCAGCCAAAAAATCCGCCTTCCCAGGGTGATAACGAATCTCGCAGTCATAGTCATTTAAGAGCTCAATCCACCGGCGTTGGCGCATGTTGAGATCCCTCTGATTGAAGATATGTTGGAGGCTTTTGTGATCGGTATAAACCACACACTCGGTACCGTAAAGGTAATGCCTCCAAATTTTTAGAGCAAACACGACCACACCAAGCTCGAGATCATGCGTCATGTAATTCTTTTCGTGCTTCTTAAGCTGCCTTGAACCGTAAGCGATTACTTTTCCCCGTTGCATGAGAACACAACCAAGGCCTTGATGAGATACGTCACAATACACCACAAAATCATCCGTCCCATCAGGAAGTGTGAGGATAGGAGCCTCACACAACATTTTCTTAAGTGTCTGAAAAGCGTTTTCCTGAGCAGGACCCCACTCAAATGGTTGGATTTGCTGAGTCAAAGTAGTAAAAGGCACAACAATGCGAGAGAAATTAACAATGAAGCGCCGATAATAGCCAGCTAGCCCAAGAAATGAGCGGACTTCAGTCGGTGAAGTAGGGGTGCACCAACTCTTAACGGCCTCGATCTTGGCAGGATCTACGTCGATACCCTTATCGTTTATGATATGTCCCAAAAGTTGAACCTCGTTTAGCCAAAATTCACATTTAGAGAATTTGGCTTGAAGCTGTTCTTTCTTCAGAAGCTCCAACATAAGACGTAGGTGGGTTCCATGTTCTTCCATTGACTTGGAATAGATTAGGATGTCATCAATAAATAGAATCACGAATTTATCAAGGTAGGGTTTGCAAACGCGATTCATGAGGTCCATGAATATAGCAGGAGCATTTGTCAAACCGAAGGGCATCACGGTGAACTCAAAATGACCATAACGGGTGCGGAAGGCGGCTCTATGAACGTCCTACTCCGCGACCCGAAGCTGATGATAACCGGAACGAAGATCGATCTTTGAAAAACAAGAAGCACCCTGAAGCTGATCGAAAAGATCATCAATACGAGGCAGAGGATAATGATTCTTGATCGTGTGTTTATTGAGCTCACGATAATCTGTGCACATGCGAAGAGAGCCATCCTTTTTCTTAACAAACAGAATAGGCGTTCCCCAAGGAGAATAACTCGAACGAATGAACCCTTTATCAAAAAGCTCTTGGAGTTGTTTAGCGAACTCTGGGTGCAAGGCGATAAGGCGACTTCGCAACAGGAGTGGCACCTGGAATGAGATCAATACGGAAGTCCACTTGGCGAACGGGAGGAAGACCCGCTATATCTTCGGGAAACACTTCAGGAAAGTCTCGCAGGACCGGGATGTCTTCAATTCCCTTTTCTTTATCTCGAACCTCCATAATATGTGCCAGGAATGCCGGATAATCCTTGCGTAAGTACTTATGGGCTTTAGTGCATGACATTAGCTTAAGCCCACCATATGGTTTATTGCCATGGATCAACAAAAACTGGCCATCCGGACGAGGAATGCGAATGATTTTATCAAAGCATACAAGCTCGGCACGATTTTTAGATAACAATCCATACTAATGATGACATCAAAGCTCCCGAGAGGCATAGGAATGAGATCGATAGGAAAAATGTGACCCTTGAAGTCCAACTTGCAGTCGCCCAATTTCCCGTCCACTTTTTGCCACATAATCCACTTTGCCACATCGTAACTTTATATGATTCTAGTAAACTTCAATATGATGAAAATCTCATGTAACACATAAGAAAAGAAATCTAATAAAAATGACACCAAGCGAAACTTTTGTCACATATCCATTTAGCACATCCAACGTACATAAACGATCCCTGCTAAAGATGAACAAAAAAATTAAGGAAAATTGGATTTTAATAATCCCAACTTTTAGGTGTTGGCCAACAATAATCCCACCTTTAAAAATCACTTTTAATAGTCCCAACTTTCACCCTATTTATTGATATTGGTCCCGCCATTAAAAAACTTAAAACCGTTAACTTTTTGATGACGTGACGTCTGATGTGGATATTTTTTTTCTTTAATCACTTATGAATTACACATGGCAAAATTAAGTTAAAATTTGGTCAAAATCAACTCCATTCTAGCCTCCTTCTCTGTGGTAGTGAATCCCATTCTTGCCGAAGACCTTCACAACTCCGGCAAGACATCCCATATGTCGTTTGATAGAGAGAGACCCGCAAGAGCATGAGAGCCGAGCACGTCCGGCGGCGTCCACTGAGCTCCGACAACCTCCGACACCCTTGCGACGGCGGCTTGCGCACCGGAACCCTAGCCATCACTCGTTGCCGGCGTTGAAACTCCACATTCCCGAGCTTATGGGTTATGAAACTTTATTATAATTTGAGTTTTGAGATTAATTTTCAGTAAGTTATAATAAATCGTGGGTTTAGTTTATGTTATGGTTTTCGACTGGGACCTTGAACTTGTTAGTGAACGTGAACCATTTTCAGTTTCAGACATTATCAATGCGACTAAGGATGGGTCTTTTGGAGGAAAGCAGATGGAATTTTCTTTGGGGTCTTCTTCACAATATATTACTGCATTTGGAAGACAGGCAACTTCATAATTTTAAAGCTAGCAACAATCAAATACGGCACAGCCTGCAACGAGTGATGGCTAGGGTCCCGGTGCGGAAGCTGCCATCGCAAGAGTGTCGGAGGTTGCCGGAGCACGGTGGACGCCGCCGGACGTGGTCGGCTCTTATGCTCTTGTTGGTCTCTCTCAAACGACATATGGGATGTCTCGCCGGAGTTGTGGAGGTTTCCGGCGAGAATAGGATTCACGGCGACAGGGAAGGAGGAGGCTAAAATGGAGTTGATTTTGACACTAAAATGGAGTTGATTTTGACCAAAATTTTGACTTATTTTTTACATGTGTAATTTATAAGGGATTAAAAAAAGTAAAAATAAATAAATATCCACGTCAAACGCCACGTCATCAAAAAGTTAACGGTGTTAAGTTTTTTAACGACGAGAACAATATCAATAAATATGATGAAAGTTGGGACCATTGGAAGTGATTTTTAAAGGTGGGATTATTGTTGGCCAACACCTAAAAGTTGGGATTATTAAAATCCAATTCTCCAAAAATTAAAAAGCAAATTAAAAAATCTTGTGAAAAACAAACCTCACATCCAAACAACATAGAACCATATACAATCACTATCTCATGAATCATTTTTCTTTGCTGTCTTGATCCAAATAATTTATATTTTCAAAAGGCGTTACAAGTTTAAGATACATTTGTGACACGTGGTATACTCATTTAGCTAGGAATGTTTACTCGTCATTCGTTGCGGCAACATATAAAAATTATAATTAACCAGATTAAACTCAACACGGCTAAATTTAAATAAAAATATTATATTGTAACGTAGAAGCGAACTTAAATATATATGTTTTAATACTTGTAATTAAGTACACTCACCTGATATATTCAGGGTCTCAACTCCTAAAATTAAAAGTTATGTGGCCAAACTCGAAAAGAACGAAATTTAACATAACTGTATATATTGTTATCTAGTCTGTAAAAGTTAAAAGATTAGTGGTCACTTTTCAAAATAATAAAAATCTTAAATAACAATATCTAAAACTAATATATATATATATATATATATGTGTGTGTGTGTGTGTGTGAAAGTTCAAATACAAATGACTAAAATCATGCGAAGTGTGCGAAGGAATTTTCACTACTAATTTAATAAACTAATTGTTTAGATCTATTTAGATTTTAATCCAAATGTGAACACAAAAATAAGATGAACACAAAATATTTTTTTTTATAAAGTTATCATGTGGATATATGTGAAATTAAAGAAAAAGGAAAAAAAGAATGTTAAACCACCTAAATAGCTTTCATTTAATATAGTTTTTCTTTTGTTTTCTAGTTTTTTAAATTAAACTAGTTTTACAAATGATCCTCTCTCTCTCTCTCTCTCTCTCTCTATATATATATATATATATAGGTAGATGATCATTTGAGAACTAATTGGGTTTGAAAAACTAAAAAGAACTAATCTCAGCACTAGTTTATATATATGGAAACCCCCCCCCCCCCCCCCATGAATTATAGTGGTTCCCATTTGAAATTAGTGGTCAAGATTTAGTTTCAAAAGTTCTCAAAATAAATAG